>JAJMJQ010000020.1:0-119391 GCA_030569095.1 Daia tannicola | reverse complement strand
CTCACTCACTCACTCTCTCCTCAATTTTTGCCACGCTTTACTCCACCTTTTTGACCCCTTGCAATCCACCAATCATTTACTCCTCCAACTCTAAAACTCCCCCTTTTTTCCCCCTTTTTTCCTACATTTTTGGGTGGTTGTTCTATCTCATTTCCATAATTTTTCTTTTTTCATGGGAGAGAAGAGTTTCTTTGCTTTTTTTTAAATTACAAAAAAACACGTAATCGACAGATTTACGCGTCCCTGGAATTACCCGGAAGTAAAGGGATGAACACCTGAAGAGCCATCCATCCTCAAGTAAAGGATAGTATAGATATAAGTCCGAGAATAATGAAGTACAGCTAAGTAATACAACTCATGTTATTAAATATACCAGAATATATGCAAGATTTCAACGGACAGATCTACTAGTTACCCGGAAGTAGACAAGTTAGTAGAAATAATAAGTAAGATGAAGTCCCTAAATAAACGAAATTTGTGTGGCCAATCGAACCAGCCGTATGCAAACTAGCGATACAAATATAAACGTAGATAAACAGGACTATAAACATACTCTAAAAAAAGAATTATTTAGAAATATCTATAAGTGCACAGCGGAAAGCATTCCACAATTACACGAGATATCTGAACACTGATCGAATATCCCAGTAAAGGCAGGTTTCGCTTCCTAGCTTCATCTCGCAGTATTTTAACTTTAAAGTCATTAGATCAACTATCATCCTTTTAACCCGATTGCCCCAAATATTTCATTTTACTGTTTCTTTTCCTCCCCAATCTCTCTATTTCCCCCATTTCACACTCTATGTTTTTCTCAGCAAAACGAAAAAGGTCCCCCCCTCTTTCATCTGCTGAGAAGAACATGGCCTTCCACACCAAGCAATGCATACTACTGTCTCCTTTCAAATCCTGCTATAACAGAAACCATTTAGTAAAACACACATATCTTCTCAGTCACTAGTTATCGGCTCAATTGCCTTTCCTATCATCATAATCAACTCCTCTTTAAAAATCAAACACCTTTAGCAGTCGTATACAGTTTAAAAAGCAGAGCCAGCATGTGGTCACTCCATTAAAGAGGAGCCGCATCATCACACTAAGTAACTGAATAGACGTTGGATGCAAAGGAACTTTGGAAACATTTGTAGGAGGAATTTACTAAAATAAATAAGAAATGGTAAACGGGCGATAATAAGACCAGGTTTTAAGAAGACAAACTGTGTGTTTCATACGTAACGGGTTTCGCACAACAGAATTCGAAAGGAGACAGTACTATGCGGTGGTAGAAAATGTATGGTGGCCATAAGCCTGAGCCGCATTTAATCGCAAAACACTGATAAAGGCTGAAGCAACATCTGGAGGACATCAAATAGACAATTTCACAGCAAACAGGGATTTATGTCTCGGCCGAACGTAGTTTAAATCATAACTAACCGATATGCAATGAGCTATCGTTAACTTAAGACAGTAATTTCGACCGAAAACATATGTTACTCGACCTATTCTGCCTTACGCATAGAACAATTTCAAATACGTCCACAGTTTACTAACATCTAACATATTTCTACCACATAGCTGGACTGGGCCTCATTCTCTCAATACAGTATATTATTCACGCGAGACAATACCAAGTATTGTAATCAGTGGGTTCTTTATACCTCGTATAGGTCTGCAAGCCAATCTATCTATGCCGTTATGCATGTGATCTACATGGGGCAATTAGTTTACCGCTTTAAGTACTAGCCAGGAGTTAGCTATAACGACGCGTCTGCAACAGCCTTAATAACGCGTCCGAATTAAATGAAGCTACCAGAAATAAAACAAAATGCACCCAGTTGTAAGCAGGAACAGGTATCATGGCGAAACACTCAATTAGCTGCAGAAGAACTGGATCAGGAATTGATTTCATTCATTGAGCAAAATGTCTTCAGTCTTTAGTGATACGTAAATTTGAAATCCTCAGTACTTTGGCATTTCGCAGTCAGCATTTGGCATTTTAGCATAATTTAGAAAGAAACTTTGTTCAGCATAAAACTATTTTAACTTAAAATAAAATTTTTTTCACTAACTATTTTAAACGACAATTTGGTAAAACTTTTTAGAGTGGAGAGGTAGGGAACTCGACTGTTAAAACTCAAAAGTCATGATGAGCCCAAAAAAATTATTTCCAAAGACAAAATAGCTTCTCTGCCTGCAAGCAAAGCTATTGTGACTTTTTCCAGACATATATCAATAAATCAAGAACTCGTCTTGAGTAGCCCCACTCATTGTCATACCACGAAATTACCTTGAAGAAGTGTGGATTCAGCATGATCATAGCATTTATATCAAATACACTTGAATGATAATCTCCACAGAAATCCTTCGAGACTACAGGCTCATCTGTATAATCGAGAATACCTTTTAAAGTCGTCGATGCGGCTTTTTTCACCGCAGCAATCATCTCCTCTGCAGTAGCCGCTTTCTCGAGCCGGATAGTGAAGTCTACCACTGATACATTTGATGTGGGGACACGCAACGACATTCCTGTCACTCGGCCCTCCAAAGAAGGGATAACTTTACTCAATGCTTTTGCTGCGCCTGTAGAAGCCGGAATAATATTATCAGTGGCACTTCTACCTGCTCGCCAGTCTCTTGCTGAATGGCCGTCCATTACCTTCTGTGAGTTTGTAAGAGAGTGGACAGTGGTCATAAGTCCTTCAGCAATACCGAATTCATCGTGGATCACTTTGGCCAAAGGAGCCAAGCAATTTGTTGTACACGAAGCGTTGGAGACGATTTTTTGGTCCGGCGTGTAGTTTTCATGATTTACGCCATAAACGTACATTGGTGCATCCTTGGATGGTGCTGTGATGATGATATGATCTGCACCTCCAACGAAATGAGCTTTAGCAGTATCCAAAGTTGTGAACTTGCCTGTACTTTCAATGATATAAGTAGCTCCTGCTAAACTCCAGTCGATTTTGGCAGGGTCTCTTTCATGGAACAGAAATATTTCATGGCCATCGACATATAGTTTGCCATCTTTTGCTGAAACATCTTGATCTAACCTTCCGTGGACGGAGTCGTATTTCAAAGTGTAAGCAATATATTCTGCGTCAATTGATGGAGCATTGACGGCTACGATTTCAATTTGAGGGTCTGCGATTGCTTGCCGGAAAACCACCCGGCCTATTCGGCCAAATCCGTTGATTCCTACTTTAGGGCCCATTGATATGAAGATGATTTGGTGACAATAGGAGACTGAGGGAGTTAAGCTGTTTATATATGCTAAACAATGCTGGAACTATTTGACTACCGCATTCGATGAGGCTCACATTATCGTGTTTGATTAGCCAATGGTATTTGAGAAGTATATTTGTTGGTCAGTACCTGTGGCCCGAACGTTGGGGGGACTGTTCCGAGATATTATCGCCGGCGATAAGAAGGAGTGAGTTCCCCGGAGCCACAAACATTCAGGAGCATCGTCGGAGCCGTTTATGAGGGGGAAACCAGCAGCCATATTTTTCTTTTTATTGGTTTGCTCGTGCTATTGGGGGAAATTTTTTTTTTTTATCATTCCGAGTTTGGTTAATTTCTTTTAGCATGAAATTTGTTAAATGATCGTCATTGATATCCATCATACGAAACTGTGGGTGTCCGAATTGACAATACGATGAGACAAATAGCAAGATGAAATCGCCATTTCAGCAGTCTAATATGAATATTTATCCCCAGTTTCTTGTCTAATTGCCAGTTTTTATTAAATTGAGACTGGAGGGACTATTTTTCAAGTTTTTGACTGTAGAAAAGCTCGAGTTTATGGTACAGGGTATCTTTCATGCATTCACTTCGAGAGAAGCATGGACGCATGAATCCGTTAAAAACACTCATCTGACTGTATTTTTGAACAAATAGTTGCCAAACATGTAGAGTTATACTGTATACAGTGTCGATTATGCGCAGTGAAATTTTCATATCTTTAGCTATTCTCATATCAATAGTCATAAAGATAGAAGCTTGGTCCCCCACGGATAATTATGCTCCGGGCATCATTGATTGTCCTAAAAACGAAGCATTGGTTAGGGATGCCGACAATATTGCGCCAGAGGAAGCACAGTTTGTTAATAATCGACGTTACATAGTCAAACCCGCGCTGGTTGATTTCTTCAGCAGAGCCAATCTTGATTTCAACTACATGGATTATGTTTCGACCTCACCACTATCAATTGGCCTATCTTTCTCTGGTGGAGGATATAGAGCCATGTTGTCAGGCGCTGGTGTGTTTAGAGCTATCGACGGTAGGACACCTGGATCAAGAGAGCCAGGAAGACTTGGAGGGTTGCTACAATCCTCTGTATATATATCTGGACTTTCTGGAGGTAGTTGGTTGCTTGCTTCAATATACATGAATAATTTTACCACTATAGATAGACTATTACAATCTCCAGGAGTCTGGAAAGTGGAAAAATCAATACTGGAAGAACAGGGTCACACACTTAGTAATATCCAGATATACAGGAGCCTTATCAGAGATATTGTGAATAAATTTAGAGCTGGATTCAAGATATCTCTGACTGATATCTGGGGTAGGGCATTATCACGGCAAATGATAGACTTGGAAAACGGCGGTCCTGCTTTACAATGGTCTGACATGACCAACTGGCAGTGGTTCCAAAACGGCGATGCACCATTTCCCATTGTCGTAGCAAATTCAAGAATGCCAATCACCAATCTGGCAGATCCATATGCTGTGTTGGTGGAAATAACGCCATACGAGATTGGATCGTTCGATCCATCATTGTATGCATTTGCAAAGTTACGATACTTGGGAACAAGACTAAAGGGGGGTTATCCCTCGGAAGGAGTTTGTTTCACAGGTCTAGATAATGCCGGGTTTATCTTTGGTACATCATCTTCTGTTTTCGATGTCACTACATACCGGCTGGTAAATGCTTTCAAAGGCGTAGCAGGAACGACATTGCAAAGCTTCATTGACCCGATCATCAAGAGAAGTACATGGAATGTTGCTGTATATTGGCCAAATCCGTTTTACAAGTACAAAAGCAAGTATCCTTCAGAAGACCGGAATTTGGTTTCCACTGAACATCTTTATCTGGTAGATGGTGGAGAAGATGGTCAAGTGATTCCATTACAACCACTAATGCATCCTGCAAGACAGTTGGATACTGTGATTGCTTTTGATTTTGACATAGATACCAATAAAGGCTGGCCGAATGGTAAGTCTGTGGTCAAAACATACAACCGACAATTCCATGTCCAGTCGAACTTTGATCGGCCGATAAAGTTTCCACATGTGCCTGATGTCAACTCATTTGTGAATCGTGGGCTCACCAGTAGGCCAACGTTTTTTGGATGCTATACAAATAATCTCACCACCTTAGGAGCTGGTGAAGTGCCTCCATTGTTGATTTATATGGCCAACTATCCATACACAGCATTTTCAAACTCTTCTACATTAAAACTATCATACAGCCAATCAGAGACATGGAACATGATAGATAATGGATACAACATGATGACTCAGCTCAATGGAACATTAGATTCTGACTGGCATACTTGCATAGCCTGCGCAATTGTACAAAGAGAAACGGAACGACGGAATCAACAACCGTCGCCGAAATGTGCTGCATGTTTACAAAAATACTGCTGGGATGGCCACACAGACCCTTCATCAATCTCGAAGTCGCAGTTCTATTCTCCAGATATTTTGTATAATAAACAGACTAGGTTTTTATAATGCTATATTATGTTGACGCTCAATGAAAAAAAACACATCACTTTATTTAACACTTTTTTACTCAAAATGCAAGTCATCACTTAATACAGAGAAATCAAACACAGAACCATTCGACACTTTCACACCTGAGGATCGTCCTTAAGCACCAAAAAGCCTTTATTAAGCTTGGCAATTCTGCGCAAAATGCCTTTCAACTGCTCAGTGTTCCGAGGGTGCCTCTTCAAGTCCGGCTTAAGAATAGTAAGAAGTTCATCAGTTTTCATACGTTTCGAAGACAATAATTCTCTCACACGAGATTCTGTCAACAGATGATCAGATGGAGGAAGAGGAGGAGGAGAAGGCTCGATTTTGATTCGCTTCACACTAGGTTGCTCGTCAGAATCTTCTGGATCCATGCTCGGTCGTTTGACACTAGGATTCCACACTCCACCAGGGAATTGTTTCAATTTAGCAGGAGCCAGCTGAAGAATAACCATTCCCTTAGGAAGATTATCGTACTCCTTCTTAGGCCTCCTACTAAGTAAACTCTGCTGCAATTTGGCAGCAGCAGCAGCTTCCAACAGCTTCTTTTTCACCGGCGACATTTCCCGGGATTCCAGATCATTATTATCCTTCTCTTTCTTGATTTCCTGCTCATTTGAATCATCTCCGAGTTCATCCTCGCTGTCGGACTTCTCTGACACGTATGGATTCTCATCATCGTCACTGTCATAATACGAGTTCTTCTCCAACGACCGTAGATACTTACGCAGCTTCTTACCCTCCTTATCTATCTTGCGATCCTTGATATCCTCTTCGGCCTCATCATTAGCTCCAGTCTGTGAAAACAAAGCTCCTCTTTGTTCGCGTTTCACCTTGTTTTCAACCACCTTGACATCTTCTTCATTGCCCTCCATAATCGGCGCTTCTTCATCATCTGCAAATTCTTCGTCAAAGTCCATTTCATCGTCATCTCTTCTGTTTCCAGAGATTATTCCGGATCCACCTGATACACGTCTTCCTTCTACAGATCCTTCAACGGTTTTAAACCGGCGCCTGGAATTTAAAGACGTCTGTCCATCTTCAGATTTCTCAATTCCAAGCTTCTTCATCAACCATCGAGGAGCCTGTTGCTTCTTCTCCATCTTCTGTTCGGCTTCTTCCAAAGTCAACGTCAGATACTTGTTTCTAGGCGTCATTTTGTACCATTTTTCAGCTGGAACCATCTTGAAACCCGCTGAATCGAACACAAAGAGAACATAGGTGTCACTTTGTGCCGCCTCGTAGTTTCCTACCCATGTGTTTTTGCCGTCGAAATCTTCCATGATCCATGGGTACTGCTCCTCGTATCGTAACCGACGGTTGGCCTCATTACCACTGTAACCTTGTTTGGTTTTGCGTTGGAAAGGCGTCTTGGGTCTGCGGGCTCCTCCTTCAGGGGCAACAATAGACATATCTGCAGACGGTTTGGACAGTTTATCCGTAGATTGTTGGTCAGAAGTTGAATCAGCTTTACGTGACTCGTCACGCGACTGTTCGCCATCTTCCTCTTCGCGCCGCCGCTTCTCAATCTCATCCAGCGTCAGTTGAAACTGAAGATTCCGTGGGTCCTTGCGATGGAACCGGATAGGCGGCGTGAACTGCTTGGCAGGATCTACCAGCGCCCGTGAGTGAAACTTGATCACGTGATGCCGCTTGTCTTTGACCTCGTCTAGCGTGCACGCTTTGAGGCTGAAGTCAGTATACTTGGCCGAGGCCGCATTACCCGAGCCGCCAGCTGGCGCCGGTGACGCTGTGGCGCTTCTATACGCAGGGTTAAGCTTGCTTGTTGCGGCGCCGCTGTTGTTGGTGCCTGGCAATGTAGCAGTGCTCGACGGATTCGTCTCCATTGCCGGATCCCGGATAAACTCGCGGCGCGAAACAGGTGTGCGGCGCAAGGGTGAAGCTGTTGGCCGCTTGGGCCGCACTAGGGGATTCGAAGACATGGTGGAGGTGTTTGGTAGGAGAGAGGCGAGAAAGAGGAGAAGGATGGAGTTTGATGGGAGAAGTCACGTGAATAAACACAAGGCACGTGATGAGCACGTGACTTTTAAAAGAAGCTTGTACCACACATTATTAGAGACTCGAGATGAGCAGGCCAGTATGTACCACAAAATTCACTATTTGCGATGCTAGAGATCAATTAGTCGGCCCTCCATAGTCTTCTCGGATTTTCTACAAATATCTTTTGAGCTAGAGCTCTGTCGTCAAGAGACAGCACAAACTGTAGATCACATGACTTCATCGACCCGTCTCGTGATCCTCCGAACACGACTCTGTCCGGAGCAGCAGCCACGAGTTCTCGCACGTGATCCTGCATACCGAATTCACAGAAACAGCCCAATTCAACCCATATGTGGTAGTGCTGGAGCAGTTTTAGCAACGTGGTGTGGCTGTGATGGGTTTTGGCGGGGGTGTCGGAGTTGTTGGACAGAGGGGACCCAAAATCAGTCATGTGATCAAAGACAATGACAACATCCACGCCGAGACCCGGCAGACATTCAGCAATCAGCGGCAATTGGTGGAGCGATAAGGACAGCTGCAAAACCCAGTTATATACTTTGACTACAGCCGTATAGTCCTGTAATAACGGCAGAAGTACATGTGTTTTTCTGGAGAGTTCCGGCAGCTCATTGATATCGAACTCCAGGCCGATGACTCCCAAGCGGTGGAGCTTCAGCAGCTGTTCCGACGTAATTTTATAAGGATCTAAAAGCAATACCGCTCTCGTGCAGTGCTTACCGAGTTCTTGCAAAGTGTCTAACAGCTCGGCTGGATTATTCTTGGTCACGTGTGTCGCAACAAGCACAAAGTTGTGGAAGCCAAGGCGTTTTTCAACGGCCAGCAGGTCGCCGACCTCTGGGAGAGGGGGGACAGCATTCAGGGGTAGAGCAGAATCTAGTGGCTGATGAATTGGCATGGGTACCGTCACGTGACTGTCCCATGCACCATGGGGGAGCAGCACAGTCATTGAGAGGAGGAACTGATTATAAAATAAGACAAAGTAATACTGTATATGTATTGTATTATGTTATTGCTTGAACTGCGGGGTGATGGCTTCCGGCATCCGATAGCCGGAAACCACCCGACACGGCAAAAAAAAAAGATAAAGAAAAAGAGGGGAAGACAGAATGTTTGATAAGATAGAGAGCAATGAATGGGCAGATAGGGATTCAACGATAGAGAAAGAGACGTATGGGTTGAAAAGAGATAGGTCGTCCACAGCACCTGTTAAGTGACCAAAGCGTACTCGCACGTGATGATCACGTGATGATCACGTGACTGGATTTTATTTTTTTATTTTGACGGAACACACTTTCACCTTCACTTTCACCGTCAACGGCCATACCGAACATTCTCTTCTTCCTCATGCACCATGGAAACACTGCCGTTTAAATCGCATTCTCGTATTCACATGTTGGAAGATACGGTGACCTCGGTTTTGCCGAAACTGAACCCCACGCACTGCCACTATTCTGTGAACCATAGCGGAGATCTGCGCGGAGAAGACGAGTCGCGGTCTAGCGTTGCCACAACCGAAGAAAAGGCAGCTAATGGGACACCAAGGGTTTACTTGCATTGGACCTCACGTGACAGTCGCAAAGGTAGACGACAGCTGGTTATTCGGCGGCTAAAAGAGGCTCTACCGCATGCTGATCTGGTGGCCCCCGCTTCAATAGAGCAACAGCGCGCAGCCGCACCGTCTCAGATTACGCTTGGCATCTGGAAAATGATTGTCAGGTACCCTTATTGGGATATATCTTGGCTGGTGGCAGTGTTCTTTACGTGGGGGTCGGTTGTCTGGGTAATCAACGGTTTTTTCACTTGGTTACCCTTGGTGGCTCCTGGCACAAGCTTTCCCACAGAAAATACTTATGGCGGGGGTATCTCTGCATTTGTCGGCGCTACGATTTTCGAAGCCGGCAGCATTTTACTAATGTTAGAAGCCATTAATGAGAACCGTACGGATCATTTCGGCTGGGCTGTGACGAAAGAAGCGCACATGCTCAGAGTCTCCCGGACGCATTCTAATGATAGAAACTTGCGGCCTCAATTAAGCAGTCCGCAATGGCAATGGTTGCCTACATGGAAAGATTTCAAAGGTTATTACATGAAAGAGCTCGGGTTCCTGGCTTCAGCCGCACAGTTGATTGCTGCAACTATTTTCTGGATCAGCGGGTTTACGGCGCTTCCAGGGATAGTTGATCATATGTCTCAGGGGTTGACGGACGGTGTTTTATGGGCTCCACAAGTTATTGGAGGCACTGGGTTCATGATCTCGGGGTTGCTGTTTACACTGGAAACTCAGAAAAAGTGGTATATCCCAGCACTGGATGTACTTGGATGGCATATTGGATTCTGGAACTTTATTGGAGCCGTAGGATTTACAATGTGTGGAGCACTCGGTATGGCATATGGTAGTTCTGGAGCAATATACCAGTCGAATCTGGCGACTTTCTGGGGCTCATGGGCATTTTTGATTGGTAGTCTGATTCAGTGGTACGAGTCGTTGGATAAGTATCCGGTGACTGTTACCGAGGCAATAGGAGATTCGGATATTACTTTGGCATAGTAACTTTAGCATATAATAATCACTGTAGCATAGACTAATCGCTGTAATATAGTTTAATCGCTGTAATATAGACTAATCAACTTAGCATAGAGTAATATAGTATACCCTTTTTTATTCTCAAATCTGATAATTTCAGCATCTGAGAATTTTTCTTATCTTATCAAGTCTCGTTGCTCTTTGAATTTATTAATGCCAACCAACATAACAATCTCTTATGATGTCAATTAAAACGAATTGTAAATTATATTTCTAAAATAGGTAGATTCTGAAAAATATTTAATGCCTGGTGTTACATTTTAATTATCATACCACGACCACTGTCCTTTACATAATTAGCCTCTGTCTAGTCTATGCTAATGCGTGAAAATGCTGTTTGTTTAGGCTGCTCTCCTTTTTCGAATCTCCTCAATCACTTTTTGCTGTCGCGCTGATTTATGATCAACAACCAGTACTCTAAGTGCACGCTTATCTTCTGTCCAATTCTCAGCCCTGAAGCCGTGCTTGGAATTGGCCGCTTGATCCGCCCAATCAATTAGTTCCTGATAATAGTCGACATCTTGCGGGGTCTCAAAACCATGGTAACCTCCTTCTCCCTTTTCGGCTACTTCTGCCAACTCTGATGCACGCATTTCTTCCTCTGAAGGCAGCTGAAGTCGGCCTGAATAAACCCGTGCTATCACTGCAGCCTGGCATTCTGCCATGGGCATAGGAAGCACATTTTTGGCCAGGCCAACAAAGCTTAAAGAAGGGTCCGGAATGTAGAATATCTGTTTGTATAGCCGCCTGGTACGGAGACCGTTTGATTTTACCAAAACATCATCATGTAACGCATCTTTAGGCTCCATGTAACTCTTCATAAAAGGATATGCATACATGTAACCGGTGCAAAACACAATAATATCAATTCCAGGAATAACACGACCATCTATCAGTCTGACCGATCGAGTCTTATAGTCATATTGCTCTACTGCAGGCACAAACTCTAAATCGTGGTCTTCCGGCACCTTGGTCTTGTGACGATAAGAAACACATACCGGTAGTTCGGCGAACTCAGACAACTGAATAGCTAAATCGATGCCACTAGCACTGTTGCCCACAACAAGCACCTTCTTGCCTGTGAATGGTGTCGCATCTACATAGTTCTTTGCATGTATAATCGACCTAGGATTCTTTTCCCACCATTGGTGCAAACCAATGACTTCAGGGATATAAGGATGTTCATAATGTCCAGAGGCTATGACCACGTGATCATAGCTGCACGTGACTTCTGTATCAGTCTGCATGTTCTTAACAGTGACAGACCAATGCAGCTGTTCTTTCCTGACTTCAGTCACCAAATGCTCGTAGTGAATATTCACCGATTCAGGCAAAGTATTCAGGTAGCGGTTTATATAATCAAGAACCGCGTCCCGCTTAGGAAATTCAGGGGATCCTGGGGGGAAGTCCAGGCCGTTGTATCGCATCAACACAGAACTGACATTTGTTTCCAAATTGCGATACATGGATGTGAATGATGTGCCTTTACAATCTGTGTATTGCACTGAGTCATTTGGAACTCGGTCCATTTGAAACGGTTTATTTTCGTTGAAATTCCATACTCCGCCAGTTGTGGGCATTCGCTCATAGAGGTCTATGGAGTCGAAGAAATCTTCCAATGCCAGGGCTTTTCCGACAGCGAGTCCGCATGGTCCAGCGCCTATGACAGCTATTGTTGGCATGGCAAAAAAAAGTGGTGTGATGTTTGAGAGGATATTAGAGGAACAAAGGTTGAACGATGTTAGTGGGACTCCAAGCACGTGATTGATTAGGATGCATGCCATCCTAATACCTTGCTTATTTATTATCTAACCTTTTTGCTCGTTTTGATATCTATCGTATAATAATAATATTACCCTTATATACTATGTTGTGTGTTCTTTGTCGTTCCAAGCTGTATTTACAGATCCACGTTTAGTCGACTTCCTCAACAGTAGGACCTTCACCTCCACCAGGAGCGGCACCTTCTGATCCAGGGAATCCTCCAGGAGGACCACCGGCACCAGGGAAACCGCCAGGAGCACCACCTTCAGCACCGTAGAATTTCATCAAGATAGGATTGGCAACAGCCTCAAGTTCCTTCTTCTTGTCACTGTATTCATCCGTAGCAGCGCTGTGAGAGTTGTCCAACCATTCAATGGTTTCGTTAATAGCCTTCTCCAAGGTGGTTCGCTCATCTTCAGCAACCTTTTCCTTGAACTTTTCTTCAGACAAAGTGTTCTTCAAGTTGTAAGAATATGATTCAAGTTCGTTCTTGGCGGCAACTCGGCCAGCTTCCTTTTCGTCTTCATCCTTGAACTTCTCGGCCTCGGAAACCATTCTTTCAATGTCTTCCTTGGACAATCGGCCCTTGTCATTGGTAATAGTAATCTTCTGTGTCTTACCAGTACCCTTTTCCAAAGCAGAAACGTTCAAGATACCATTTGCATCAATGTCGAACGTAACTTCGATTTGAGGCACGTTTCGAGGAGCAGGAGGAATTCCTGAAAGCTCAAACTTACCAAGGATGTTGTTATCCTTAGTCATGGGTCGTTCACCTTCATAAACCTGAATCAACACACCGGGTTGGTTATCAGCGTAGGTGGAGAAAGTCTCAGATTTCTTGGTAGGAATGGTGGAGTTTCTAGGAATCAACTTGGTCATAACACCACCAGCAGTCTCAATACCAAGAGACAAAGGAGTGACATCAAGAAGCAACAAATCCTGAGTGGAAGATGAGGTATCACCAGAAAGAATAGCAGCCTGCACAGCAGCACCGTATGCTACAGCTTCATCAGGGTTAATGGATCGATTAGGCTCCTTTCCGTTAAAGAAGTCAGTGACGAGCTTCTGAACTCTTGGGATTCTGGTAGAACCACCGACCAAGACAATTTCGTCAATAGATCCCTTGTCGAGCTTGGAATCCTTCAAAACCTTCTCAACAGGTTCCAAAGTAGATCGGAACAAGTCCTGACAAAGCTCTTCGAATCGAGCTCTTGTAATAGAGGTATAGAAATCAATACCTTCAAACAAAGAGTCGATTTCAATGGAAGTTTGAGCAGAAGAAGACAAGGTTCTCTTGGCTCGCTCACAAGCAGTTCTGAGTCGTCTCAAAGCTCGCTGGTTGGTAGAAAGATCCTTCTTGTGCTTTCTCTTGAATTCAGCAACAAAGTGGTTAACCAATCTGTTATCGAAATCTTCACCACCCAAATGGGTGTCACCAGAAGTAGCCTTGACTTCGAAAATGCCATCTTCAATGGTCAACAAAGAAACATCGAAAGTACCACCACCCAAGTCGAAGATAAGAACATTCTTTTCTCCAGAGTCCTTCTTATCTAAACCATAAGCAATGGCAGCAGCAGTAGGCTCGTTGATGATTCGCAAAACATTAAGACCAGCAATCAAACCTGCATCTTTAGTGGCCTGTCGCTGAGAATCATTGAAGTAAGCAGGAACAGTGATGACAGCGTTAGAAACAGAACCACCAAGGAAAGCCTCAGCAGTTTCTCGCATCTTGGTCAACACCATTGATGAGATTTCTTCAGGAGTGAAAACCTTGGTTTCACCTTTGAATTCGACCTGAATAACGGGCTTTCCGGCTTTGTCAATAACTTTGAAAGGGAAATGCTTCATGTCACTCTGGACCTCTTCGTCGACAAACTTTCGGCCAATCAAACGCTTGGCATCGAAAACAGTGTTGATAGGGTTCATAGCAGCCTGATTCTTGGCAGCGTCACCAATTAGACGTTCGGTGTCTGTGAATGCAACGAACGACGGGGTGGTTCGGTTACCCTGATCGTTGGCAATGATTTCTACTCGGTCATTAGAAAAGTGAGCAACACATGAATAGGTGGTACCCAAATCAATACCGACACTCTTAGTAGCCATCTTTGTAAATTTAGTGATGTATTAGTTTTAGATTTGTATAGATTCGTAAATTCGAGTCTGTGTGGAAGAAAAAGGGAAAAGTGGGAAAAACGAGGGCTATTTATCTTTTTTGGCGTGGAAGCTTGTGGAAGTTCGAGGAAGGGCAGAGTGGAAAGCCGGGTAAATATTAGTCGGATGAGAAGGCAATAGAACAAAGAGAAATATAAAGAAAAGAAGATGATAGAAATAATAATAATAATAATATTAACAATAGGAAGAATACAAGATTAAGAGAATACAGAATACTAATAATAATAATAACACAGATGAAAGCTGTTTCAATTGCTAGATATCTGCCGGATATCCTAATTTTAGACAGAGAGATGAGATGATGACAAGGCGTTGGAACAATTCCGAACCATGCCGAACAAACCGAGACAAGGGAAGATGCATGTGTTTACGAGAACATGCTAGTGTTTACGAGAACGGGATAGAAAAAGGAAGAAAAGGAAGAAAAGTAAGAAAAAGAAAAAAGAATGAAAAAGAACGATAGAACAGAAACAAAACTAGAAGTACGTAGAAAAAGAACAATTGGAACGTTCTTGGGTTCTCTCATCTTCAACATGCCTCAGATAGTATAGAGACAGTCTGCAATGACGTCAATGCACTGCCACAAAACCGTAATACAGCAATCAGCAATCAGCCACACTGATGGATCAATATTAATCAATGTAATCTTTATTATATATAATAGTAATAAACAGAACTTGATAGTCATTATTTTGAAAAGCACAGCACTGCCACATCAAATTCTATATTATTTGATGTCTGCTATCTTAGCTGCACGGCCACATCAATTACATAACATCGACATGCACTGCCACAACACTATGCTTTCTTACTTTAACAGCACTTGTTTAGTCTTGCTCATAAGTTGTTGAAGGTTGTACTTTATCTTATCATATTCCATCTTAGATTCTATCTTAGACTGTGAACTTTATCATCCTGTTCTGTATTTGCTTCTTTTCTTATTAACTTCTGAATCTCATTGTATTACGATAGTCATAAGTCTATATCACTCTGGACTTATTTTCAAGAATAAATTTGACAACCACAACAAGCTCCTCAGTATTTTACGGCTACGTATAGATATTATATTTACCATATTAAGTAGTCTCTTCTATTACTGCTCGCTCAGGATTCGGCTCCCTATAATCACCAGCAATCTTCGCTCAGTTTTTACTAACAGCATTATCATTATTAATACATCCATAACTAAAACACACACTAAACATTCTCAACAGGAGGAGTAGAAGAACCTGCAACAGGCTCACTTTCTGCAACCTTTTCCTGCTTGTTGCTACCAATAGATGGAGGACTACTCTGGCCATAAAAAGGATGAACTTGCTCCTCTTCCCAGCCAAATCCTTCAGCCAATTGACTGAAATCTGTACCAGCAGCTTCTTCCTCAGCATCCATTCGAAGTTTGAGTCCAGGGATTCTGTTCATGATAAGCAGAATGATACAGGACAAACCGAAAGACCAGGCAAGGGTTGCACATGCACCGGCAAGCTGATATCCAAGCTGGATATAATGGTGGTTCATCCAGCCACCAGGGATAACAGTAGCACCATCAAGAGCGGCTATATAGTCGGCGGCAAAAAGACCAGTAAGAACCGAGCCAATGAAACCACCAACACCATGCAAAGCAAACACATCAAGACCGTCATCAATTCGCAGAATATGCTTCAAGTCAACCGCGAAGTTGCATCCGATTGCAGTGATCACTCCGATAGGCACAGCTGTGTAAATAGGCACGAATCCAGCAGCAGGGGTAATACCCACTAATCCGGCAATAGCTCCACTACACAAACCGATTGTAGTCCACTTTCTACCTTTTCGGAAATAGTCCAGGAACATCCAGGCCAATGCACCACAACTAGCAGCTAAATTGGTGTTGCAAGCAGCATAGAAACCTCGGATAGTAGCGTTTCCTGAAGAACCACCGTTGAATCCAAACCAGCCAAACCACAGGAAACATGTACCGAAAACGACGGACAAAACATTGTGAGGCTTATACACGGGCATACCAGTGGCAATAGGGTCATGTCGCCTACCGCAAACAAGTGCGTAGGCTAAAGCGCCAGCACCGGAAGTCATATGAACAGGGCCACCGCCAGCGAAATCTAAACCGCCCATTACGGCAATCCATCCCTTGGCATTCCAGGTCCATTCTGCAATAAAACAATATACAACAGTCATCCAGATGAAAAGATATACCATCATAGGACCTAGTCGTGCACGTTCATAAGCACCACCGACCATCAACATACCAGTGATGGCAGCAAACATGCCCTGGAAAAACATGAAAACAATGTTAGGCACAGCTCCACTAGAAGCCGCCAAAACATCCATCAAGCAGAAGTTGTCCATTGAGCCAATGAACTTGCCGGAACTCGGGCTGAAGACAAGGGTCCAACCCCAGAAGAACCATTGGAACGAAACAAGTGCCATGGCCATAATAGAAGACCAAACCATGGACATTCCGTGGTTCTTACGCGATAAACCGGAGTATAATAATCCGACTCCCGGAATCATAATCCACACCAAACAGCCGGATGTCATCACCCATACCAGATTGGCTAGGTCATAATCCGCATTAAGATCTGTAGTCAAAGAGTCTCCACCTGTAGAAGCCATGATGAAGAGACAAGAAAAGTATATACAGAAAAAAAAAGGAAAGGAAGACCAAGCTCTGCACAGGCCCATGCCCTGCTTTTATAAGCTTTTTTTTGTCCAGCCGGTATCTTATCAATTGCACAGACACCAATAGATAGACTGATTTCCCAAAGCAGGGGCTACTCGGACATACCCACCAATGGGAGTGCTGTTAGGCTTAGATACGACCCCTCGGGCGATGCAGGGTGGCCCAATTGGGAAGCCTCGAGCTAACTGCTGTTAGTCAAGGCTTGGCTTGTTGGTGACTAAAGCGCCGCAAGCGTTTAACCGCTAAAAAAGAACAAAAAGAACAAAAAAACAAATAAACAAAAAAATAATTACTAAGAAAAAAAAAGCCACAACAAAACAACCCAGGTATAATATATGCTGCCAGTAAAACCACAGAAATCTAAGATCTCGCTTTCCTAGATGATTGCAGTACAATCGTGGCAACTTTCTGCCTATCAGTTTGTCTATCGGTCCATTTCTAGGTTCGTCAAAATCAGGCCTGTGATTGGCCACAGATTGGTACCAAATAGGCAATACCCATCTCTATCGACTTGCCGTTTTCGGCCACATTTTAAGACCACCGCCGGGTAATAATTACCCCAAAAGCTGCAGCAGACTATCTCTAGTCAAGATAACGCAACAGCGAATCATGGAAGTGCGGCCAAGAGGCTAAACTGTGGGACAAGTCTTGCATTAGTGTGTCGATTTTGGGCAGCCAATATAAAAGCAGTAGTACCCCGCTGATACCGGAAGTTGCTTCTGGATCCGGGAATGTGAAAAGATAAGGGTGAAATAGAGTGGGTAGAAGCAAGCGGCAGGTGTGCTGAAATTAAATGCAGGCCGTTTGAATTGCATTTTCGGAAGCGGAGAAATTTATTACATTGCATGCATGAATCGGACAATTACAGCTATTTGTGAGGTATCGTATAGAGCAGCAGAGAAGGGGATGGATTACCCGGTTGCTGAGGATAATTGAGGAAGATACAGAGAACAAAGAGAACCCGAGCCAAAAACAAAACAGATAAAAAACAAAAAAAATAAAAAAACGACAGCCAGCCTAAAAACAGAAACTCTTCAACCACGTGCAGCACGTGACAAAACCCATCACGTGATTTGCCTTTTTTAACAACTCCTTCTCGCCCCCCCTCGATTTTACTATTTCACCATACCATATCATTGTATATTGTATCATATTACAATATATCATATCATATTGTAGCACACATTAGCTTTAGATTTCGTATCTTATCCGCACTTGTTTGATCAGTGACAATGTCCGCTGCTAGCACCAACATCCTATGCCCTAATCGCGAATCCCACGGTTTACCCCTGAGCACGGCACATCGTGGTTTTAGCGGCAAGTATCCTGAAAACAGTCTTATAGGGTTACGTGCGGCTGTAGTTGAAGCTGGGGCCGACGTCGTGGAAACAGACGTGCAGGTGTCTGGTGACGGACAGATTGTGATATCACATGACGTCAATACCAAGCGATGTTTTGGAGCTGATTATTTCATTCCAGAGACTAGTTATGTGGCAGTGCTGAAAGATCTCAGGACTATTCAAGCGCCGTATGTGGCGATGCCGCTGTTGCGAGATGTTGCTCAACTAGTGTTGAACGACGAGAATTTTGTGCGCCACAATACAGTGGTGATGCTGGACATCAAGCGCACCAATGAGCCGTGGATTATCCGCAAGATTGTGGCAGTGCTCCGAGAATTGAAAGACGATCCTGTTTTCTGGGCGAAACATTTTGTTTTAGGTGTTTGGACCTTGGATCTGCTGCAGGCGTGCCAAGAAGATGCCCCTGAATTTAGCGTGCTTCATATCGGCGTGACCCAGGGTTTAACGAGGCAATTTCTGCAATATGACAGGTGCATTGGCGCATCTCTTCTATATGTCACGTGGGCTCTGCCGTTTGGCGGCCAGCGGCTGTTTCGCGACATCAAAAGTTCTGGACGCGCTTGTTACGTGTGGACCATCAATTCCGAGTTACATATGAATTGGGCTATAGAAAGTGGGTTTGATGGTATTATCACGGACAACCCAGACAGGTATAGAGAGATTGGGGATAATAAGAGCGTGGTACAGCAAGGTTCACTGCAGTTCAATGGCTATTTCACTAACACAAGACGGTTTGTGTTGTTCCCGCTGATATGGGTTGCAATTAAGGGTTTCCGGCTATATTTGTATGTACAACGGCTGATGCGAAAGAAGCGGCCCTATGTAGAGTAGGAATAGAAGAGTATAACAATAGAATAGAGTGAATTAACTATGAACAACAGTAAATAACAAATAGTGGGACATACACTGAGATACTACGAGCTCAATCAGAAGAATATGAGAAATGAAAACGTTGTTCCAATTTAATACGATGCAATACGTTTTGAATAATTGAGAACACCTTAAACACAATTTAATAAAACGAACAATGGAGTAAACTATAAAATAAGAAATAGAATAGTAAGTCAAACTGTAAAAAGGAATAAAAATAAAAAAGAATAAACAATGGTTATTTGAATTGTATTGTGATGAGCTATCGGTGAGTCAGCCTGTCATCAAAATAAAGTAAAATCTTTATACGAGCAACAAGCAATAAGCATCAAGCATCAAGCATCAAGAATTTGTTGCATCATGCATGATGCAACAAGCAACAAGCAACAAACAACAAGCGTCAAGCATCAAGCATCAACAAGTAACAAGAAAAAGCAACACAAGCAACTAATTTTTTTTAGCACAACACTGATAATAGTTCAATGAATGAAGAGTCACCGCAGCTCTCGTGTCACATCTCACATCTCTCCCCGCCCCATGACACGCCGCAGCCATGTGCGTCACGAGGGGAGAAGAAAATGCTAGCGCCGCACCACACTGTTGCTCCACGGCGTTTTCTGCACTTCCTCTCCCAACAACTCTTCACCCCTCCACACATTAACAGTAGGACGATTATTGCTAGGGGCATCATGGACAAGAAACCGGTAAGTAGAAGAGTTGAGGGGGGGTCGCTAATGGTGGAGTGATATAATGATACCCAAATGAAATTTTTGTTTATGTTGAGAGTTTGTGGTGGCTGATTGTGGCAGTACAGTATTTGTCTGTCTTGTTTGGTGAAGGTAGATGTGCATGTGGTTGTGAATGTTGTGACAAGACACGGATAGAACACGGCGACAGTGCGACCGCATTATGGCTATAGTAGCCTGTTGATGTAGCAGTGTTGACAGTTTTGTGAATGGTGTTTATAGTAGCCTCTGTGTGGTGGCAGAAGCTCATACTATTCATTAGCATATTCTGATAGAAGAGCAAGAGCTTTATACCAGTATTGTGTAATGCCTTACGCGAATTATCTTGTCTGACGGAGACTGAAAGACAAATATTGACAGACACTCTCCTACTGTGATATCCATCGGCACAGGTTGAACGGTAACGATAACGGTAACAGTAACAGCAACAGCAGCATCCACAACAGGTACAACCACATACTATCACACTCACAGAGCCACAGTTTGATGTGCGTTCTCATTTTTGCTTATTTAGAGGCACCCCCCTTAGTCCTTATTTAGCTGTCCTCTTTGTACTAACCCCAGACCAACCCCGTGTACTTTGTTCGCGAAACTGTCCACGACGGTAAAACCGATGAAACCCGTGAACTGGTATATACCGGTGAAAAGGTGGTAGGAAGCGGCTCGTTCGGCGTGGTGTTTCATACTCTTTTACAGCCCAACAATGATGAGGCCGCTATTAAACGAGTCTTGCAGGACAAGCGTTTTAGAAACAGAGAACTGGAAATCATAAGGAAAGTGCATCATCCGAACGTGGTTGATCTGATTGCATATTTTTACACGCCGGCTGAAAACGACGAGGTATATTTGAATTTGGTATTGGAGTATGTACCAGAAACAGTATACCGGGCCCTGCGATATTTCGGGCGTCAAAAAATGACTATGCCTATGTTGGACGTTAAAGTGCTGACGTATCAGCTGTTCCGCTCCTTGAGCTATATACATGCATTAGGCATTTGTCATCGAGATATTAAGCCGCACAACCTACTGTTGGACCCAGCATCAGGGGTTTTGAAACTGTGCGATTTCGGCTCAGCCAAGATTTTGGTGCAAGGGGAACCCAATGTAGCGTACATCTGTTCTCGATATTACCGTGCACCAGAACTTATTTTCGGTGCCACGAATTATACGACAAAAATCGATGTTTGGTCATCAGCCTGTGTATTTGCAGAGTTGATGCTGGGACAGCCACTTTTTCCAGGAGAATCTGGCATTGATCAGTTAGTTGAAATCATCAAGGTTCTTGGCACACCGTCACGTGATCAGATCAAAACCATGAACCCTAATTACATGGAGCACAAGTTCCCGCAGATCCGGCCACATTCACTGGCGAAAGTGTTCCGCCGCGCACCTCCTGATGCCATTGATCTCATGTCCAAATTGCTTGATTATGACCCGGGGACTCGTCTGGAGTCAATCCAAGTATTGGCGCATCCTTTTTACGATGAGTTGCGGGACCCTGCTACAGTTTACCCAGATGCTCGTGACCCCGCCAATTCACAAAGGCCGTTACCGCCGCTGTTCAATTTTTCACCACTGGAGTTGTCGATTGCGCCTGAGCTGAATCATGTGCTGATCCCTGAACATGCTCGTGCGGCATTGGGGGTAGACCTCCAGACGTTTGTGCCACTTACGGCTGCCGAGATCCGGGCTACTGCGTCGCTTTAGTCACTAGTAACTAGCCATTTTTAGCAGTCAATAGTCACTTTAGCATGCCCTTTATGCACTGCCACTTTAGGCAACACCGCCAAGCACATGGAAAGTAACGAAACACATAAGAACCAAAGTCGTGATATATGTATGTACTAAGAGATTCAGTGTCTAGAGTAGTTTTTATTGCGTGAGTAGTAACGCGGCTAAAATGAGTTGATTATGCCTGGTCCACTGTGCTATTGTATCGTTTATATGATCCAGACCCCCTGAACACCCACTCTCCCACTGTTTCATATAATTATAACACGGGGTTCCAACTAAGTATGCGACTGAGCCATTGTTGTATATAATTGTGTGCCATTATGTCATTGTTGGCTATTGTCTAATACAGTTGGATGTTGTCTGATATTATCTAATATTGGCTAATATTGTATTGTTAATTATCCACCACCATTTCCCATTCTTATGCATTGCTATGTGTTTAAATTCCATTGTTACTTCATTGTTTTCAATTTCAATATCATTGTTCAACTGCTAAAGACGCCCACAGCTTCTCGCTTTCCACACTTCATACTCATAACTGCAACGAATATGAATACTCATCTTCCAGATTCTGCGCAAGCCATAGTGCCACACAACTCACAATTATACAAATACTACTAACGACATTCTCAATACCCATGGATATTGTAGGCATACCATAATGATGCACGACATATCTTAAAACAAGTACAACAATAGACCCAGAAAGACCGCCAGCAAGCAGTGCAAATCCCAAAAATAAAACTACTTTGGCTTGCCAGTCTGCAGCTGAGGAACTGCCTACAGACCCGAACGAAAAAGACTCGCCGCTCAGCTGCGACTTATCCACTGAGTTGATAACCAACATGCCCAAAGACCCTAGAACAAACGGCAGCCAGTCGGCGAAGGTCACATGCACCACAGACGCATTCGTATGTCCCGAGAACAGAGCAGAATCTAGCATAACATAGAATCCTGCAGCATACTATGAGTTAGTAAGTGGACAGGTCACACAGCGGTTGTTGTAGCATGCAGCACACGTTGCAGTGGATATCTATCACATGGCAGTTGTTTTAACTTTACTAATTCTACCATCAAATTACCAATGATATCACCACATTGAAAATGTTGTAGCAGTACCAGTTTTATGAGTAACATCGCATCTGTTGTAGCAATGCAATCAGTCTTATTGGAAATGTTGTAACATCACCACAGCCATCAGTATTATTATTACTTACAAAAGCTCCAGCCAAATAAACACCTGCAGCCCGCAGGCTCGTCGACGAAATATGCGGCAGGTCGAAGCGGAAAATACTGTTGCTCATTACGAAGTAGTGTGTTGGCTGAAGAAGCTGAGACGAGCGACAATCAAAGTGTGGTTGTGGCCAGGTGCACGTGACGTGAGGCTGTGCGTCGGTAAGCGAAGAATGTTAGGGATCAACAGTATGCAGTGACATTTATCATGTTACATCATGTTATATCATATATTTAATACTTTATTATAATAATATAATACTGTACCATTGAACGCCATATTACCGTCACATTCATTCACCATCCTTTGAGTTACCCTCTCACGCCCGGAACCCGTCACGTGAAACTTATATAAAGTATCACCACTTCTCGTTTCTCACTTCTTGCCTCACTTTTCTCTCACTCGTTCTCTCAAAATGATCTCAGTGGAAGACATGACATATGTGTTTCCTGATGGATCAATCGGTATACAATCAGCGACATTTGATTTGCCGGATCACAGCCGCACGCTACTGATAGGCGCTAACGGCGGCGGCAAAAGCACTCTGCTTAAAGTAATTGCGGGGAAAACTCTGGCCAAACAGGGCAGGATCCGGGTCGACAACAAGGACCCGTTCCGAGATGGTTTGAGTGACTCCGTCCGGTACCTCGGTACTGAATGGGCTGCTAATCCTGTGGTGCACCATGATATCCCTGTTGTGTTGTTGCTTAGTTCTATCGGCGGTAACGAGTATCCTGAAAGACGCGATATGCTGATTGACATATTGGATATCGATTTACGCTGGCACATGCACGCTGTCAGTGATGGAGAACGGCGCCGAGTTCAGCTGGCGATGGGACTGTTAAAGCCATGGACTACTTTACTGTTGGATGAAGTCACTGTGGATCTGGATGTCTTAGTAAGAGCAAGATTACTGCAGTTTTTATACGAAGAAACACAGACCAGAAACTGTCAAATTGTATATGCTACACACATATTTGATGGACTGAACAATTGGCCTACGCATGTAGCACATTTGCGGCTAGGACAGGTTGTTTCTGTGGGAATAAGCGAGAGTGCCAAGTTAGAGATAATGCCGGAGTCACATGATGTAAACGAGCCAAACGAAAACAGCCCCAACCCAGAATCTGATAACCTTAATCTGTCAGTCTCTGTTTACAAGGGCAGCAACATGCTGGAATTGGCATTAAAATGGCTGGCAGATGATCTCAAAATGCGCGGTGTTCGAAAACCTAAACCTCTATGGGCAGATATAGCAGAGTCCGAGCTTGCTGGTAGCTTGGAGCGAGAAACATCGGATGGTTTCAGCAAGTATTTCAAAGCTAGTCGAGCAAGGAGCTGATGGGAGATACTTAGTATATCACGTTTGCATGTGACTTTAGCATCAGTGTGTTATTGTTGGATTATCACTATGTTATTAGCATATTATGTAGAATATTATCTCGTATTTTTTGTGTTATCTTCTCTTCTCTTGTCATTCCTGCCTTGCTCCCTTCTCTCATTCCCGTCAGGGTAATATCTCAAATACGCGGTATACCAACTTTCTATAGTTCTAATTCTACAATGACATTGTTTTTATACACTAGAGTGTTTGGGTTATTTTCTTAGATGTTGAAATTGCTGATATATGTGGGTCACGGTATTCAGGGGTAGGATCTGATTAATTCAGTCACACCCAAGACAACGATTTATCATGTATATAGCATGGCATCTGCTCAATGCTATTTCGCATCAAAATATTGCATTTTATCATAAGCTTACTAAATTATGTTTACTGGCTTATACTCCAGATTTCAACACCTTTTTAGTCGCTTGATTTATTACTATATTGTTTCTTGACTTTTATCTGATCTCTCATCAGGTGATTGATCGAAGGATTATAGTTTTTATGACGGGTAGCCAGCGAAGTCTTGCATAGCTATGTCCAATATATAGTATAGTAGTATAGTTAAGTGATAAGTAAAGGCCCCTATTTCTATCACTCTGCTTGTTTGCACTTGGAATGCTCGGCTGCTCGTTTTTGGAGTCGCCGCCTATCGGTCATTAGGAATCAGGCGGAGTGGAGCCGCACTGCTCTTCGACTTCTCGGAGCAGATGATGCAATGAAAATCAAACCAGCACTATAAAGAAACCAGCTAACATATAGTCAAATTCAAACACTTAAATTATAATAGACACACTGTGAAATTGACATAAAAAAAAAGGTCCAGGACTGGGGGCTGAGCTGAGCTGCTAGCTGGAGTCCATAGTCTCCTGAGTTTTCCGACTCCTGGAGATTTTACTCAGATCAGCCCACAACATCGAATTTTGATCCAACCCCAGAACTACAAAACAAGCCACAAAACAAGCAAAAAGCCATGACAGAAACTGGCCGGATCAATGCATAAAAACCCCGGAGAACAGATCAGCCAAATCCAAAAATAGCCGGTCGCCATGGCCGCTGATTAGTCGCGCGGCCAATAGCTGTCTCACACAAACAGCCCATTTACTGCCTGAAAAAGAAAAGCAAGGAAAAAGAAAAGCTAAAAGGAAATCAAAAAAAAAAGAAAAAAACGTAAGGGTCTTACCACCCTAAAACAAGAACTCATCTCTAAATACAACACCCCGCCTGGGGCATGGCTTCGTTTCTGTCGTGTCCGATGCGGCGAAACGACCCAACCAGGGTGGTGCGGCTGAACCTTGCCGCGCCGAGAAAACTATTTAAGCCACCCAACATTTCCACGAACCCGCCGAAGTCGTAGAGCCAACATCTGAGAGATCGTGAGGTGAATAATATATTACTGAGGCGAATATGGATTTGATATTAGAGCTGCTGGATAACTATTGTCTGGACTACGTTTATGCCCAGACTCTACCAAAAGGCGGGTTGGTCGACACGTGGCTGCAGGCCAGTTTCAGTGGTTCTGTTTCTGCGGCGGCTACTGCAAAAGCCACTGCTAACATGACTTACAACGCTTCTAGCGTCGGTGGCGCGTGGACCAGTGGTGCAGGCATCGCCTCAAGTATTGTCACAGGTCTTGGTGACATTGCAGCACAGTCCAAAGTCTTTGCACTTTTGTCTACCGCTCTGTCGCACGTTATCCACCAAAACCCTGCGGAGATCTATGGCCCTCCGAGCCCTGTTTTAGGACTCACACAGACCGAGTATTACGGCGTGTCTTTTCTAGCACGTGACTCATTAGTGCGGTTGTCCGTCTCACTGTTCTTCGTCATCTGGATCTTTGGTTACTTTCTGTACTTCACAACAGCCGCTCTGCAATACTACTTTGTATATGACTCCATGAACTTCTCGCATCCCCGGTATTTGAAAAATCAGATCCGCATGGAACTGCATCAAAGTTTCAGTGCCATACCTGTCATGTCGCTAATGACTGTTCCTTGGTTTGTTATGGAACTGCGCGGCTTTTCCAAGCTTTACTGGGACCCTGAGCAGTATGGACGCATTTATATGTGGCTACAATTCCCACTGTTTATCATGTTTACCGACTGTTTTATTTATTTGATTCATCGGTGGCTGCATTGGCCTGCAGTTTATAAGTACTTACATAAGCCTCACCATAAGTGGATCGTGCCTACTCCTTTCGCTTCTCATGCATTCCACCCTGTGGACGGGTATTTACAGTCATTGCCTTATCATTGGTTCCCATTTATTTTCCCGCTGCAGAAAGCGGCATATATGGTACTTTTCACCTTTGTTAACGTTTGGTCTGTCATGATTCATGATGGTCAGTTTTTGACCAGAAATCCTGTCGTCAACGGCTCAGCTTGTCATACTGTACATCACTTGTATTTTAACTATAATTTTGGACAATATACGACGTTGTGGGATCGACTCGGAGGTTCATACAGATTACCTGATCAGGAGTTGTATGATACCAATATGAGAATGGCACAGAAAACATTGGACAAGCAACTCAAGGAGTTTGAAAGAATCAGAGGTAGCGTAGAGGGCAATGATGATAAGAGAGAATATGTAGCAGCTGAGAAGGAGCGAAAAACAAAGTAACGGGTTATATTAATGATATTAGTATAGTAATATTGTAACCGTAGCATATTGAAAAGGCTGCATTGTAAGAGTGATATCGAGAAAGGAAGTATTGTAATAGTAATATGCCGAGAGAGCGAATATCGTAGTATATCGGAAAGGCAGCATGGTGATAGTTATAGTTACCTCGAGAGAAAACGTCCGAGGGAAGACTATTGCATTTTTTAAGTGGTATGGGAGAGTAGATGTAGAGTTTCAATATATGAGTAGAATGTATAATAGCAACTCAAATGCATCAATAAAACAGTTTTTTTTTAAGTTTAAATACAAGAAATTCTATAGTAGTCATTGATCACGTTCCTGGCAAAAATACTCCTTTTGTCGGCCTCCGGTCTCTGCGGTAGTAGCCTGGCGGCTTTCCGGTTCTTTGCCGTACCACTAACGTCCAGTGTCGTGACCAAAAAGGCTCTAACACAAACGACTCCAGCATGGGAGATCTCAGCGACAGAGGCTTGGAAACAATAACCTGAGTTTGCAATAGCGCTTCAGAGCGACTCTCCAGTTCTGACGACTGACTGCGCACTGCCGCATGCACGGTCCTTATATCTGTCTCAACCAGCTCAGATGTCACATCGACAAACACATTGTGTGTAGCCACCACATATTCAGTGGTTATATCATTGCTGCTGATGCCTGTGATTTGTTGAAACAATTGCTCCATGTTGATGAGAAGAGGAACACGATTGAGCATGAGTTAGGGTCCAAGGTCACGTGAGAAGAACAACAAAAGAACAACAACATAACAGCAGAATAGGAAACAACAGAGAAGCAGTATTATATCTATCTGCGACTCCGTAACACAAGAGTATATGAACAGTACTACTGTGGGTGATAGTGAGAGAGAGAAAAAAAGAGATAAAGAAAATGCTTACATAATATATTAATCGGCGCTGATATAATCGATTAGTCATACAACCATCAAAATACCATTTCAGACCGGTTTCTATGCTTGTTTTTATGCCTGAACATGCTCGATCAGTTCCTGATGCCCTATAAGCTTGTTAAACAACAATGTGCCATATACCAGCAAACTGAAACCAAGCAGCTGCAGAAAGTTGAACGTTTCCCAGCCTAATAACAGTGAAACAGCCCAGATGCCAAGAGTACGACAAGTGTCCACGGTAGAACGCGTAGTAGCACTGATTCGCTGTGTAATGGTGATACCACAGATGTTGAATGCTGCCATAGCAAACATGATAGCAATGCTAGACAGCCACAGATGCCGATTTGAGGTCACCTGACCGACTGCTATAGGCAGATCAAAAACCCGATAAAGCTCGTTATTGTCATCTTGGCCAAGTAAAGTTAGGAAAAACATCACAAAAATACTGACAACTGAGATAGCTGCGACTCCAAAAGTGCCTTCTAGCGCCACGATCTTGATAGGTTCAACATGATACTTCTGTAGTAAGAACTCTTCAATAACGAACTGAGAAGCAGTCATGATTTGAGCCACAAAAATCAGCAACATTCCCAGCAAAACAATACCACTACTTGAAGGGGATGCAAAAGATGCGCCTGCGAGAATTCCACTGCCTTGTGGTGCAGCAAGCCATGAACTGAGTCCCACAATGAATACGCCAAAAAAAACACTGACCAGCCCTAACCACTGGGCACGTGAGATCTGGCTATGAAGGAACACCGCTGAGAAGAACCCTGCAAAAAGCACAACGGCACCCCGAGTCATTTGAAACACAGACACGGGTGTCAGGATCAGACCCATGTTCATTAATGTGGTGCCAGTGAGGTCACAGACCGCGGGGATAGCAAACACCATAGCAGCAGTTAATGACTGTGATGTTGAGGATGAGCGTCCAAGGGTTCCTATATCGTTATCTGTAGCGACTAGCCGCGCGGCTTCTTCATCTGCGTCTTCGTTGTTTTCTAGCGCCGAATCCGAGTCTGGATCCGAACTTACTAGGGTCTTCTGGGATGCATACCGCACATATAACCAACATAGCCCTTCGGCTACAAACATCTGTAGTGTCTGAAAAACAGGCTGGTTAAACAGCTCGGCCGTGTGCGGGTTGTTGCAACCACTTACACACTGCTTGTCCTGGAACTTGGACAGCAATGAGTTGGAGCACCCTGAAACCAGCATACCTATGACTAGGAAGGTCTGGAGTTAGAAAAAAGACTCAAATATAAAAACAACCAAAAAAAACAAACTCACTGTTACAGATATCATGTTGTATATGGCAGAAGGAAAGTTTTCTGGAGCCGTGGATTTCGAAATGGAAATTTCCAGATTGGGCTGTCATCAAAATCCGCAGAAAATTCCAAAATCCATCACCCATCCGCACAGCCGCACTATAGCAGCACTTGCGCTACATTAGGGGTGCTGTTCGACATGAAATGACCAAATATTGCGCACATTTAAACAGACTATCCTTTTATTATAACTATTCAGTGACCCAACAAGATGGATCTGTTTCACTGCGGGTTCAAATGATAACCTGCAGAACTTAATCTATTGTTTGTTGCCGGGTAATCAGTTTTAGGTAGTTATATCCTATATCTCAGAATAGTCATTCGATACAATAAAGACTTCTGTTTCTCGCATTTTGCTCTTTTGCACTCTTAGTGCTCGGAGATCTTTTTCGGTATCACCTTTCGCTATTAGAGGTTCATTGTCTTTGATTGTTCTAGTGTTGATCTCTCATGTGTCTTGTTAAGTATCCGCACGGCTTTTTCATTTTTTCTTTTTCCGGGTTGCAACCTTCTCAAGCTTTTAGCATTGGCTCAACGGGGTTATTCTTACGAACAGCTTTTCGATAACCTACTTATTGATTGAAATCTCTGTTTCTCTTATCAGGTAACCAGCAAAGTATTATGTAACCTTATTCTATATCTAGTATAGTTAAATGATAAGTGAAGCGATAACCTACCTGATTGAATGACATTCGGTACGGTGTTGTGCACAGCCGCGCGGCGGGAAAATCTGCCCAACTTAATCTCGACCCCGCAACGACGACGCTTATCTGTAAACGTATTCAAGCTGCCGCAAAATACAAATTGTATTCAGCAAAACCACCAGCCTCTGTCTGCACTTTGTTATTTAGTTACCATTTCCAGCTTGCCTGACTTATAGAGGTGCATTATTTTTGCTGTCATAAGGTGGTGACAACAATAGACGTTATCTTCCAGATCTCTTATCTAGTCTGGTTATTTTGGCTCTTATCATATTAGATCTCCGCAGATCTTATCTGACTGATCAGGAAAAGTTTTATCTAATATCCAAAGTTTGTGTTGCACTTCCCAGACAGCTTTTTGCTTGTGTGCTTGGTGCCTGTTTGCTTATCTACAATATCTGCGATGTCGCGTATACGCCAGTTTCTACAGCGCAAAGTGCCATCCGACGAGAAAAACACTCTGGAAGTACATGACGGCATTTCCACTGTTAAATCCAATATTGAACTTGAGCCTACGGCCGATGACTTTGAGCTCGGCTCCGACATGCCACAGTACCGTACTTATAAACGGCGCTGGTTCGGCATCTTGTGTCTGGCGGCTATGAACCTAGTCAACTCTTGGGGCTGGCTAACATGGGCAGCTATTTCGTCCGACTCGGCTAAATATTATAACCTCAGTTCTGAAGCACCGATTAACTGGTTATCCACTGTAATCATGTTTACGTATGCTTTGGGATCACCTCTGGTTTGGTACTTGCTGCGGCGGCTAAACTTCAGGGCCATTATATTGATAGCCGCGGCACTAACGATTATTGCCAATTGGATCCGATATGCAGGTACCCGTGCAAATATCTTTGGATTAGTAATGTTCGGTCAGATCTTACTGGGATTTGCACAGCCTTTTGCTCTCGGCACAGTTTCGTGTTATACCGAACTGTGGTTCACTTCTACGTCACGTGTTTCAGCCAACGCTATCGGAACTTTAGCCAACCCACTTGGTGGAGCGATTGGTGAACTTGTTGGACCAGCAATGGTCACTAAACCGAGTGATCTGCCTAACTTTGTGCTTGTCACGGCCATCGTCAGTACTGTGGTGTCGGTTATGTGCTGTTTTTTCCCGCCAGAACCCGCTGTAGCGCCATGTCCATCTGCAGAAATTGCCCATTTACACTGGAAACCATCTCTTAAGCGCCTAGCACAAGACCGCGTGTTCTGGGCTATCTGGATGATGTTTGCCGTATACGTGGGGCTTTTCAACGCGTTCTCCACATATACCAATCAGATCATGGAACCATATGGATATTCCAGTGACGAGGCAGGGTATGCAGGAGCATGCTTGATTCTTAGTGGTATAGTGTTTTCGGCGATTATTTCACCTATTATGGATAAGACGCACGGCTATCGTACTTCGATCTTCATACAGGTTCCACTCTTGGGTGCTGCATACATAGCGGCTATTTTCATGTGTACTACTGATGGCCAGCTTATAGGCCCATTCCTGGTTTCTGCAGTGATTGGCGCGCTTAGTTTCTCCTTGCTTCCGACTATTCTGGAATGGACTCAGGAACAGACTTCCCCTGTCGATCCCGCCGTTAGTTCTTGCGTATTGTGGATGAGCGGCAACTTTTTGGGTGCTATAATGGTGATTATCATGAACGCTCTAAAGTATAATGATGATCAAGGGTCTCCACCTACAAATATGCGACGGTCGTTGATTTTCGAGGCTGTTGTGGCATGTGCAGCTGCTTTAGCGTTGTATATGCTGCGATATTCCAAGACGAATGGTAGAATAACGCTCGACAATTTGTCCCATATACCCTAGCGGTTTTGTCACTGTCTTTGTAGACTCACGCGGAAGTGTATTCGTCACTGCACTACAGCAGTGTATCTTATCACTATGTCACTGCAATTGGATGATCAGTCTTTTTATCAGTCTCACTACTCTGAATGCCATGTTATATGCTTTTGAATGTTGATTTATATATGTTATCTTTCTGTATGTTGAATATATTATCGTATATTATTGTAAGATACCGCATATCATCAGGTGTTATCCTATGTGACTACATTATGGTAGAGTATCAAGTGGTATTATATATGGTCACTAGTAGAATTGAAATTGCCATGTATTATTAGGTAAATGTTGTATTATCATTTACTGTAGAGTGTTGTCATACACTGTTCAATACTAAAACATACTCTTATACAAATACGATGATTCAAATATAATATAATAATATACTGATAAATTATAGTATATCATCCTATGCTATGCTACATTATACTTTTTATGCTCTCCGCTCACCTATGTCCAAAGGGGATGCGACTATTGGCAGTAGCGGTGCAATTCCCATATTTACCGACAGAAACCGGTTGTAAACTTCCTGGGCTTGTTTCTTTTTTTCATTGTCATTAGGTTTAAACTGTTGCTTTCTTGATACAAGTTTCTCTCGGTATTCCTTGCTTTCAATTTCCTTGGCTTCTTTCAGAGCAAACAGCGCCTTTCTCAGCACCTCTTTCTGCTCTTCCAGATGCGTGATTTTCTGCGACATTTCCGCCCTACTAGCCACGTCTTTGTTCAGTTCCATGATCCTTTTCTGCAGGTTCAATGTGCGTTGCCGCTCAGCGTCCAGTTTCTTTTGATACTCCACGAGTACATTGCGGCGCTTCTGCTCGCTTTCACGCAGCTTGTGCGAGAGAATATCCAAGGTAAGACCATTATGACTTTCGGTGCTGGACCCTATATCACCAGACCCGAGGGTTCCCGAGTCAATCATTGGAGAGGCTGAAGACGCCGACAATCCTATAGTGCTTTTATCCTGTGAAGAAGACTCTGAGTGGGTTTTTATATTAGTCTGTGTATTAGACTTTGAAACTTCTGCCAACTTTCCTGAATTACTACCTGGGTTGGTCTTTGAATTGTTCCTTGAATTGTTTCCTGAATTGGTTCCTGAATTGTTCCTCGAGCTGGTATGTTTCTTATTAGACTTCTCACTATGCTGGTCTCTAGTCCCTGAGTTTGCAGACCTTACAGTCGATCCTGAATCAGCCCATGTTTCTGTTCCCAAATCGGTTCCTGCATTGGACCCTAAACCTGTTCCTGCTTTATTCCGTATCTCCCGCATATCCCTTCCAACATGGGTCCCTGAAACAAGCTCAGAAGTGCTGTGTTCCAGTATCGGTGCTGAAATGTTGACTATGGCTGAAGCCCGGTGTGTACGGCTGTTGCTTCGAGCCAAACCGCTGGTCGATAATCGTTTCCATGGAAACATGCTTTTACGATTGTCGGCCGCATGAGTTTCAGGTTTCAGGGGCGACTGTGGTTGCAGCTGTGAGGGAGAAGACTGACGAGAATGTGGCAATGCAACGGGCTCCTTCTGGCGGCTATATCTGTGGCTGTGCTCCTGATTCACTTCTTGCTTCTCCTGCCTCAAATACTTTGACTCTTTCTGCATCATAGATGGCCGCCGCTCTGCAGACGCAAATGAGGCCGATGATGTGCTGTAACTGTCCGTCAGCCGGCTGCTATCAGTAGCCTGTGAAACCTGATTGGTCGGAGCTCCGGTCATGCTTTTAAGCGTCAGGTTCGAGCCGGCACCACCGAAGTCGTTGGTCGAGAACTTCGGGTTGCTCATTGGCAGAGAAATCGTCACTGCTCTCATGGTGAGAGAAGGAAGAAACAAATGAACAACTAAAACAAGAAAAGAAAGAAAATAAATATCTAAACAAAAGAAAAGAAAAAAAGGACAATAAATTAAGAACTGCAAGAAGAAATCAATTTAGCTAAGCAAATTGATTTCTGAGCTCTGGGACTGCGGTTTCTAAGTTCTGCAGCCAGAAAATATTTCTAATTACCGCTGGCCTGTGTGAGGTTTACCCCTGAAAGGCAGCTGCAACAGCACAGGCACATTAGGATTTATACGGGTGCCGTGTGATAGCAATCAGTATATATAGTTTGAAGTATCGGATAAACTATTCTCTACCTTTCCGATAAACTATATTGTTTTCAGCTTTGGCTAAAAAAGTTTTCACTCTGTTCAGATTTCTGGCATGGCTTCGCGGCCTGCTTCTTCTTTACTGCGTTTCTCGCGAGCATCTGCAAGTACGCAGCCTTCCCCCCTTTGGCCACCATGCGATTAACAGGTGATTTATTCTCGTGAATTTTAGTAAAAGACCGAAGAATAGTCCCTGAAAATATACCGTCTGTGTTTCCAGGGAGTCTGGCCAGGCTTAGGTGAAGTTAAGCCTGCCCTGATCTGCATCGTCAGTGAAATCTAGCGGAGATCATTACCTAGTTGGGCTCGTATGCCGATCCTTACGATGCCCGGTTCTATTTTTGCCCATAGCATTCTCGCATGTCTTTCGATTGAGAAATCTTACACATTAATTTTGTCTTTTTATCTTTTTACTATTGGCTTTTGTCCAGTTGTCCATTCTTTATAGTTTATTGTTTTTTTCATAGCCCGTTGTCCATTATTCATAGTTTTATAGTTCTTTCATTCTTCTTGATTGGTCATCGGCTACTCGCACCATTCGCCGGCACGGCCTTCACGGAACACTAAGCAAGATGACAAGAACGAACACCAGACATCTCATCATCATACAACAATAAAAAAAACACTAGAAACACCAGTAATAAGTTATATAACCACCTTATCAGTGTTTCTGTGAGTATTTCTGCATTTTTTTCGATACTCTTCACCTCCTCTTCCTCTCCGGCGAACTTCCGTCCCGTGCATCCGGGATCACGTGATCCCGGCTAGCAAGGCAGCGCCAATTCCAAAAAACCCTTTACCATGCTTTTTTTGACTCTTTCATCACTACTCGCTTGCATAACACACGGCAAATAAACCCCACCAGAAGCAGCACAAAACACGCACTACAAACTGTTTACCAGTTCTGATACCTTTCACAAATCTCCTCTCTTTTCTTTGTTTTTTTCCCACCAGCTGCTGCACCCTCACAGCTATTTCCCTTGGCGCCAACTGAACAGTAAAAGCGACGACCACAACAAACTTGCAACAGACTTGCAACACAACTGGAAAATCTCCAGAGCAACAATAACCAGCACTTTCCCGCATTCTAGTATAAACTCTGCAGTGTCGAGCCATGGATCCCAATACGTCTGATCTCAACGACAAGCTCGACACGTTGCACCTTGGTCAACAGCGGTTGCTCGGTGACGGAACTCACCATTATGAGCGATACAACTTGCCTGTATCTCGGTCAAACAGTCATAACACTGATACGGATCATGCGAGTGATACTCATGATGAATCTGAAGACGAATCAATCTCTGCTTCAGGCCCCGACCGCAGCCATCGCAAATCCATGTTTTATCTGGCCAAAGATGCCAGCCATGGCGAGGACACATCACCAGACCATTCTGCAGATGTATCGGCCTCAGGTTCACCGAGACTATTTCCAGTATCGGAACCAGATGATCCGTATGCACGGAAAAACAGACCTCCGCCGATCCACAATATCAGCGATATTGCTCCTCGGTTTGTGTTTTCACGCAAAATGCTGAGCTCTAAAGCTTCAAAAAACAGCATTTCTCCACGAAGAAGCTCTCCAGGCCCGAGCCCTAGCTCAGGTTCAGGCCCAAGTCATCCGGTATCTCCAATGGAATCCAAACACGTGCACATAGCTGATCAAGGCTATTTGACTGCAAAAAACCGAGGCTCCCAAGAGAACGTTGGGTTGCACCATGATGATGAGAAGATCCGAAGCTCAGGGTCTAAGTTGGAGCTGAAACGGTTTTTCAAGCCTGGTTTCAAGAAGAAGAAGAGTCATTTGAGCAGTAGCACTGCCGCATCTAATGGCACTTCCAAACCGTTGAAACATTCACGATCATCGCAGCCTTCCCTCGCTACAGCCATGCATCTCCATCATTCAGATTCAACAGCATCATCAATGAATGTTCCATTCATGGAAGAAGGATTCAAGAAGTACGGCAAGATCGGCAGGGTTCTTGGTTCGGGAGCTGGAGGCTCTGTTCGAATCATGAAACGTGCTAGCGATAACACGATCTTTGCCGTTAAAGAATTCCGTACTAGACACCCAAACGAAAGCGAGCGAGATTATGCCAAAAAAGTGACTGCAGAGTTTTGTATAGGTTCTACTTTGCACCATACAAACGTGGTGGAAACATTAGACATCATTAGAGATGGTGACAAGTACTACGAAGTGATGGAGTTTTGCCCACATGACTTCTTTGCCATTGTCATGACCGGTAAAATGACACGAAACGAAATTGGCTGTTGTTTCAAGCAGATTCTCAGTGGTGTTGCTTACTTGCATAGCATGGGTTTAGCACATCGAGACTTGAAATTGGACAACTGTGTCATGACAGACCAGGGGATTTTGAAGTTGATTGATTTCGGATCCGCGGTTGTGTTTAGGTATCCATTTGAAAACGACATTGTCATGGCTAAAGGAATTGTTGGATCAGATCCTTATTTGGCCCCGGAAGTGTTGACATCTAGAAAGTATGACCCACGACCCACGGATATCTGGTCGTTGGCAATTATTTTCTGCTGTATGACTCTGCGAAGATTCCCTTGGAAAGCTCCACGTGACTCGGATAATTCTTATCGATTGTTTACGTCTGAACCTGACCGACCAATTGAAGAATATACGGCAGATACTCCATCTTCCAAGATCAAAGGACCATGGAGGTTGTTGCGACTGCTTCCCAGTGCTAGTCGACCAATTATCTCACACATTTTGACTATCGACCCTAAGAAACGAGCCACCATGGAAGAAGTGATTGAAGACAAGTGGGTGCAAGGTCTTCAGATGTGTACGATTGACAATAATGGCATTTTGCACAAAGCCACTGATCATGACCACATTTTGTCGGTGGTTGAAGAGGTTGTGGTTGAGGAGGTGGCTTTTTGAGATATTTATTGCATCAATAGAACAGATAAAGAATATATACGAAACTCGATACTTTAGTATAGCGTTGATGAATGGTTTAGTGGTCTTGTATTTGTTGATTGTGTTTTCTACTCAACTATTATACTACTCCACCATTATACTACTCCGCTAAAACACTACTCTACCACTATACTACTCTACCATTATACTCATCATATTTCATACCATCCTAATATTCTATACAGGAGCACTTCTCCTCTCCAACTTTTCCCTACTCTGCTCTACTCTACGCTATACAATTACATATGGTCTTTATTGTCTCTAATCTAGTCAAATCTACTCTAATCTCACGTATAATGATCAAACAACATCGACACAGACTCACCGTTATGAATTCGACGAATTGCTTCTCCAAATACTCGTGAAACGTCTAGCACATGCAAACGATCTCCAAGTGCTAGAGCATGGGCATCTTGAGGGGTAGTGTTGGTGACAACAAGCTGGTCAATCTCAGAAGCCTTGATTGTGTCAACTGCATCACCAGACAGAATTCCATGTGTAGCTACGGCATATATCTTGCTGGCTCCATTCTGTTTCAAAATAGCCGCGGCTTGGGTGATGGTGCTAGCTGTGTCTATTATGTCGTCAATAATAATGGCCACTCTATCTTCGACATCACCAACAAGCATAATCTGTTTTTCATCTCCTGAAATATTTGAATGATGCCCATGCTTCCTGCCTTCTTTGTGGATCAGCGCAAAACCTATGGCCAAAGAATCTGCAATTGCTGTTGCTCGTTTCGCTCCTCCAGCGTCAGGCGAAACAATAATCGCTTCTTGATAGTTGGGGATATTACTTACAATATAGTGCTGGAGTAAAGGTTTTCCATATAGATTGTCCACAGGAATATCAAAGAATCCTTGGAATTGCGGGTCGTGCAAATCCATGGTGATGATATGGTCGGCGCCAGCACATGTCAACAGTGAAGCAATCAATGTGCCTGTTTGAGCCGTCCACTGTTTATAGCTGTTGTCACGTGTTTTTCCAGAACCGCTCAGATCGGTACCTGCATTGATTCCTGAACTGGCTGAACCAGCCATAGCATTGAAAGGCACATCAGGCTGCCTAGAATACGGGAATAATGGCATGACCACTGTGATCTTACCAGCCGACGCTATTTTACAAGCAGACACCATTATCAATAATTCTATGAAATTGTCGTTCACAGGCCCGCAGCCGCTCTGCACCACATAAACGTCTTTTTCCCGAACACTTTCTTTGATTACGACCTGGGTTTCTCCGTTAGCAAACCGGGCCGAGTTCACCTGACTCCTATTAATGCTGAGCTTGGCGCATATGTTTTCCACCAGACTTGGGTGTGAGTTGCCGCCGAGAATTACCAGACTTCTCATAGTGCTGGAAGCCATGAAAACGTGTGTGGTTGCTGATTTTCAGTTTTTCGTTTTTAGTTTCTTTAGTTTTTTTTTCGTGATTATATTTTTTTGGTGATGCGATTACGTAAGCCGATTGCTCCCAACATCAGCCGCATCACCATCAACATCACCAAAAAAATCCCAGCTAGCTTGGAAGCTTCCACCACCATAAGCGCCAGCTTGACTTCTCTTTAACTTCTTCATCTTTCGATTTGTACAGCTAGAATATAAACAGAATGGTAGGTGTGATTACAAAAATATATTGATGACTTTAATTGATTGATAGAACAGTATACTAACTTTATAGACTTCGATCGGCACAGGCTACGATCTTTCAAACAGTGTTTTCAGTCCAGGTAAGTGGCGCCAAAGTACAGAGTAACATGATACAAAAACAACTTGTGATTGCTCTTTACATTTAATTTTTTCTTTTCTTTTCTAACATTAGATGGCCGTAATTTCCAAGTGGAATATGCAGGAAAAGCCGTGGAAAACGGAGGAACGTCGGTGGGCATAAAATGCAAAGACGGTGTTGTGTTCGCTGTGGAGAAAATCGTGACTTCCAAGCTTCTTGTTCCAGGATCAAACAAGCGGATTCAAACCATTGATAAGCATATTGGTGCTGCCTATTCAGGTTTGGTGCCTGATGGCAGAAGACTGGTGAATCGTGCACGTGACGAGAGCAGTTCATGGAGATCCATTTACAAGGTACCAATCCCAGTGACATCATTGGCTACACGATTATCAAGTTTTGTACAGGCTTTCACGTTGTACAATTCCGTACGACCATTTGGTGTGTCTATGATTGTTGGAGGTGTGGATCCTGACGATTCATCTTCAGAATCTGCTGGAAAGCCGTTTCTGTACATGATAGAACCTAGTGGCAGTTCCTGGGGTTATAAAGGTGCAGCTACAGGAAAAGGAAGGCAGGTAGCCAAGTCTGAATTGGAGAAGCTGGATCTGGAGAATTTGAGTGCACGAGAAGCTGTCAAAGAAGCGGCTAAAATCATCTACTTGGCACACGAAGACAACAAGGACAAGGACTTTGAGTTGGAGGTGAGCTGGGCCAGTTTGTCTGAGACCAAAGGCAATCATGAGTTTGTGCCTGAGGAGTTGTTGGAAGAAGCCAAAGCATATGCCATTAGCGAGATTTCTGGAGACGACGAGATGGAGGAATAGCTGATAGAAGAGTATACAAAATAACGTAATATTGTAGTTTATCTAATGTAATGTTATAGTTTTTTGTATGTTCTTTTGCTTTTTTCCAGTTTCTATTGTAGATCATCTATTATCTCTATAATATGTCCATATATCTAAATCTACAACATTTTTACCCTCAGCTCAACAATCAAATGAAACGACCAACAGCCATGTCCAGATCTACAAATCAATCTTTACTTTAGTATAATCGAAGTCAATTTCATTCCCTAAACCGAAAATATCTTATGTTTAACTTCTTTTTTCTCTCGAACATCTTTTCATCTTTCGTCTCCTCTCCTCTCCTCTCTGTCCCCTGTTTAAGCCTCACATGAAAATCACAGAGATCCACAATCTTTGCATATACATTCCTTAATGTCCACGCTGAACGCCAAACAGCAGGAGGCTGTTACTTATGGACCCCGTGACCAGGTCCAGATTATTGCAGGTCCAGGAACGGGGAAAACTGCTACATTGCTTAGTCGCGTGGTGTATCTCGTGGATCAAGGAGTACCTGCAGACGAGATCATCGTACTTTCGTTCACCAACAGATCAATGGCAACTTTCCGGAAACGGCTCGCAGAATTGGATCCGAAATATTCCGTGCCTGTCTTCACTTTTCACGCGTTTTGCCAGACGATTTTGCAGACATATGGGCCTCGATACTTCGATCCTATAACAACTGGTTTCGATTGGAATTCCTGGTCCGTGGCAGATCCCCTGGATCAGGAACAAATCTTGATACATTGCCGACGACATCTAGGCTTGCAATTAGGAACCCGTATGTTGGTAAGGACATTAGTCGCGCGGCTATCGGCAGAACAACGGACGCCTTCATCTGGTTTACCTCATTCATTAACAGCCATGTACACCGACCAATTGCACTCGCTCAATATGCTAGACTACGGTAATCTCATCACTTATGGTATAAAGCTTCTTGAGGAACATGGTAGTGAGTTTTTGTGCCTCGAAAACGTTTTGATAGACGAACTACAGGACACAACTGCCTCCAAATGGGATATAGTCAAACTTCTGTGCACAAAAGCCAATGCTGCGCTAACAGTTGTAGGTGATCCTAATCAGAGTATCTTTGGGTTCCAGGGAGCTTCACCTGAAATTTTCGATACCATGGAACGTGACTTTGCTCCTCTAATGAAGACTACATTGGAAACAAACTTCCGATCCTCGCGCCAGATCGTTTCAATGACAAAAACATTGCTCCAAAATGATAAGACACGGCTACTTCATGGAATATTTGATTCGCCACTTCCAGAGTATCGTGAGTTTGGAAATACACATGCCGAGGCCACTTGGATTGCCAACGAAATCAAAAAACTGCTGGAGAACGACCCACAGCTGAGTCCTGGAGACATTGCTGTTCTACATAGAACAAACAGGGGAAAAGATTATATGGCCAAAGTCCTGGAGAAAGCGGGACTGAATACGTTGAGTTATGGCTCATCATATACGATGATGCAGTCGCCGTTTATCATCCCATTATATGGATTTCTTAAGGTTGTGAGTGGTTCTGGTCCCAGTGCTGACATTGTATTACTTTCTCTTTTACGTGACAAAGTTTTGGGTAATCTGATCAATGATTCGCAGTCCAAAAGGCTGTGGGATTTGAGCCAGAAGACTGGTAAATCTGTACTTTCTTTGTGCCTTCGAACCTGGAACCAGATGCGCGGCAGAACACCGAGAAACACGGAAAAACTATATTCATTGTATGAGTTTATCCGGGCGCTACAGAAAATAAGAGATGCAGAGCCCAGTTACTTGTTTATATGGCAGGCGCTAGACCAACTACAGGGTTACTTCTACAAAGACATGGAGCTGTCAGGCAACGAGCAGTATTACATAAGCAAGTTCTACGAGTCGATCAAACTGGTAGCAGATGATCATCCTGATTGTGAGAACCTCGGCCAGCTGCTGGCCAAGGTGCTTGCAAATTTCCGACTCAACAATGTTTCACATGATCCTGACAGGCTTGTTTCCACCACGGTGCACTCGTCCAAAGGCCTCGAATGGTCCGTGGTGTTTGTTACAGGTTGCAGCGACAACAATTTCCCGCTGCAAATGTTCGCCAATTCTGCCAGGAACGACGACGAGGAGCAGCGGCTATTGTATGTGGCTTGCAGTAGAGCTAAGAAACTGCTATATATCACGACATCTCGGTTCGACAACACGGCTATAGCTGCGGGTGGCACATATAACAAGTCTTTTTTCAAAGCCGTACCTACAATAACCACGCCCTCTCGTTTCATCACGGCTGAGGTCAAACAAAAGATGAACATGGGTGGACATCGGTCACACGGTCTGGAGAACCCAGAATTGGAGCAAGTTATTGCACTGCGTGCTAAGTATCAGAAATTGTTTCAGATGCCACAGGCGAAATACAACTATGCGACAGTTGCCAAGCGGCAATATTCAACTGCTGTCAGAATGTTGCGAAGAATATAGAACAAATTCAAGGACAGAAGCACGCACAAAAAGAAGAATGTAAATTAAGAGATGGCAGAACATTATGGAAGCATGAACATGCAGTATTGACTCTGGTCTCATTACAATAGGAAGTACTGGTTTGGCTACAGTTATGCCAATATGGAACGTCTCAAACACAGCATAGCACATATTTAAAGCATGTAAAAAACGTAGCAAATGCATAGAAGAGTAAGATAGCAGAGTAGTATAGAACATCATAGCCCAGGACGTAAAAATACATTGATGATGATAGCATAGAACATCTTGAACATCTTGAATGTCATACAACCACAGAGGAGTCCATATTAACCACTTTTATCCACCGCTCTCTTTCCAATTTCCTTTCGCTCCCTTTTGGCCACACCAGCAGTTGTACTGATACTTTTAGCCACTGTTCTGTGCACATTCCAGGGCAAGTTGACATCAGGGACATCAGCTATGATCTCCAGCAACACAGATCCACCTGGAATCATTACAGCTGCTTTTTTCAAAGCCACAATACTGGTGTCACTCATGGTAACAGATTTCCCTGATTTAACTGCCTGTTTGCATACTTTGGCCAGCTTTTTCGCCGAGCCTTCAGGCAGCTGAATCAGCTTAGTTTTCATCACAGCACTCAGAAGTGGAAAGTGTGAAGTCACCAATGCAATGTTTATATCCGAGCGGCATACAAATATACAAATCACCTGATCTGCATGTGTTTCCGCAAGCTCGTTCACGGCATTGAAACCCATGACGAAATGGTTAGATCTCACATGTTCATCACCAAGAAGTAAGCATAAAGAGTCCGTCACAACTTCTAGATTTTCCCCAGAAACCACTGGCCATTCTGGCCGTGCATATGGAGATTCCAGAATGGTTTTGTATACCTTGTTGCTCTTTTTTTTGAATGACTTGCCTTTTGGAGGCATTTTTGTGTGTTGAGTGAAAGGCTGAAATAGTCGTTGTCAGGATTCGAACTGAGTTGTCATGCTTCAGCCGTACCAACTGACTATCCTGTAAAATAATGAAACTCGAGAAAAAACAAGAAAAATAACTAGTATCTTGTGGCAAGTCCGTTTGAATGATAAATTTCTTCAAGAATAAATAAAAAAAAAAACGGTTTAAATCTCTTTGTAAAGCGTGTCATCCTTATGCAGGGGCCATGCTAATCTTCTCTGTATCGTTTCAAATTGACCAAATGTCCCGAAGGACAACCAATGTGGCTATTGAGGGTATCAAGAGGTGTATGCGTCACGTGACATTACATTAAATATCGTTTAATATTGCTGAAAACTGGTTAATATCTTTTCTACCATAATAAAAACTATATTTTCAAATAAAATAATGCTTTTTGTCTCTGTAGTGTGGTAAAAATGGCCGATGAAATGTTCAAATTCTTGATTACGTAAGCACATATTACATAATATCTTATGTAATATTTTTAGCTTATTTATTGCCGTGTATCAACTCTGTCAGCTACGGCCATATCCAGGTGAAAATAAGACTTCCCGTCCGATCAGTCCTATTCAAGCACCTGAGAGCCTTACTCAGTACTGTAGTGGGTGACCATACGGGAACAGAAGGTGCTGTAGTTTTTTTTTTAGCTCTGCTGATTCATTTTGGGAGAGACCACCAAATAGAACGAATGGCAAGACACCAAAGGTGCAATTACCTAGATCGGTTCCGGCACAAAGACACTAAATGAGGCCGCTTATGAGGCAACTAACTTATACACTAACCTGATAGATACTAAAAGTTAATATTCAACAGTATTTCCCTTTATGGAACTTGGCTACAGAGCTTAGCTACAGAACGGGTAACCCATGGATACTCCTCTCTTATACATGAAGGTATTAAGAGGATAGCCTGTTTAAGAGAAGCTGAAAATTCTGGAACGGAACTGGAAACTGGTGAATCGCAAAATGACCCGTTTCGTTATTTGGGTGATTGTGGACCTGGGACCGAGAGATATGCGGCAGCCAAAGTAAAATACGAGTGCCAGCAGTAACAAGTTCACCCTCAAACAGACACCAACAAGCGAATCAACAGACGAATAAGTCATTTTTTACTCTCTTTATCAGTGTCACTATTCTACATCTATATCTCTGTTCTTCTCTTCTGGCATTGCTGCTCACTCCTCTACTATCTGTTTTCTTTGCTTTTTCCCCATGCAATTCAATTAGTTTACTCGATTAGGAAACCACACGGTCTGAAGTTGTCAACCAGCCCTGCGTACCCCCTTAATAGGCACGACGTCATATAGAAGAGGTTCAACAAAGAACAAAGATAAGAACAAAGAATAAGTAATTTGCCGAGAAACTGACGGTAAATGCACAATATTAAACTAAATTTAGTTAAGTAATATGTAATTTTTAATTTTTAATAGAGCAATTCCCGCAGGGGTCTAAAAAGCCTATCTCGTAGCCGTTTAATTATTGGGCTGGAAAGGGGTATAGGCAGGTTAAATCTGGTTAAAGCAGGCGAAGGAAGGCGAAACTAAGCCAAGCCAAACCAAACCAAGTGGAAAGTGCCCTCAAAACCGACGGTTTACGATAATAAATGCGAGTGTTCTTAAAGTACGATTTATGTGGCTGAACATTTCTACTGCTTGAAGTACAAGGGCCCAGCCCACCAGCCAGTCTAAAGATAGCTCTCGGCTCAGAAGCTTCAATTTATCCGATATCAACATCAATCAATCAATCAATCATTAATTATTAGTTAATTACTTTATTATTTGTCTTGGTCTCACACGTCCCACCAATTTCTTCCCGCCACATTGGTACCCCTTAATTATTATTTCCAAGGCAGGCAAGCACAGATTGAAGACGTGACGAGGAAACTACACCACATCGATTCGGAAAGAACCAGCACAACGCCGCGCGACTCGCCGCAGAAAACGTGGGTTCTTTTCGGTTTTTTTGTTTTTTATGTTTTTGCAGCGCGATATGTTTATTTTTGCTTTTTTTTGTCGTCAATTGCTCCATGCAGGCAGCTGCAGCGCTGTTCTGTGGGCATATAAATCCCCTGGCTTCTGGCTTTTACAGTTTTCGTCTACGCAAACCTGGAAGCACACGTAATAACTGCTTTTTTTTGGTGAGTAAATTGCAAAAGATATAAAAAGACGCACGCAAAAAGTCGGTGGATTCACTGCTCCATTCCGAATTAATTCCTGTTAAATTCCGACTTGATCCCTGCTAAATTCCGGATATTTCCGTTGTTGTCGTTGTCTCTTGATATTTTTTGACTCTGGGAATTTGCCGTGGTGTGTCGTCGTCCCCCCAGGTCTTCTGTCTCCTAGCTAGCAGCCAGCCAGCCGGCCACCACCACCACCACACCTCGCCTTTGTTAGTCACTCACCAAATTAATGACGACAAAGCCAAGACATGCAACTCGCCAATTAATATTGCATCAGCAAAGTTTAAGGCTTTTTTGTTTGCCTCGGTTTTGGGTTCGCGTATTTGCTGCTCCGCATTTCTCCTCCTCCGCTGTCTATAAAGAGTACCTTGACTAACCTCTAGATTCCTGCTCGTATTAAGACATCTCAAACCGGTTAGTCTGCATTTCCCCTGAAAAAAAAAGCAACGAAAACGCGCAGCGCACATCGCAGCATCAGAACAAAAAACAACAAACGCTTCAAGGAAAAAGCTATAAAAAGCCATTTGGTTCGTTTTATTTTTTTCTATTTATAATCCACAACCAGTGGATCTAGTGCCTGTGTTGAGTGAACAAAACTTAAATTCCTCAAATCCTTTATTCGGTATTCTTGGCTGAACTTAATCCGAAAACAGAATTATTCACAGAAAAATTACTCGGCGAAATTCCATATTTGGTCACACTAATTCTTGTTTACTTCAAGACATCAAATTGATAAGTTTTTTTTTGGTTTGGACTCGGCTCGGCCTGCTGACTTATACTATTAACGCGACCTATTTTTGTTGAACTGTCATAAAGAACTGACATACAACTACCGAAACACAAGTGTGATTTGATTTGCAATTTCTGCGCGAAATCCACGCTAATTCGTATTACATCATCATGTTGTCCTTATTTACAGCTCTTTTAAGCTGCTCGACTCTTGGGTTTTCCGAGGCGTCCGTTATAAACAACTCCAAAAGAGACACGTATCTGTCGTATGATTATCAGAATGATAAAGTAAGAGGCGTCAATCTCGGAGGCTGGTTTGTACTTGAACCGTTCATTACTCCGTCTTTGTTTCAGCAGTTTTCCAACTTTGGTGTCGACATTCCCGTAGATGAGTATCATTTAACTCAGCAGTACACGACCATAAATGGTGAAGCTGCCACCCAGTCGTTGATGGAAAGTCATTGGGGCTCTTGGATATCGGAGTCTGATTTCGAGTTCTTGAACAGTACTGGAATCAGCTTTGTGCGGATTCCTATAGGTTATTGGGCTTTTTCTCCGTTGGACGGAGATCCATATGTCCAAGGTCAGGAAGCGTACTTGGTTCAGGCCTTAAACTGGGCTCGAACTTATGGAATACATGCCTGGATAGATCTACACGGTGCCCCTGGATCTCAGAACGGTTTCGACAACTCGGGGCTTCGAGACGTGCTGACCTGGCAGACCAATGATTATGTTCAACGTACGGCTGATATAATTACATATATCTCCGCGACTTATGGAGGAACAGAATACGAGGACGTGGTAGCTGGAATTGAGCTTGTAAATGAGCCTCTTGGTCCTGAGCTAGATATGCAGCAGATTAAAGATTATTATGGTGAGGGGTTCCAGAATGTCCGAGATGCTGGATCCGATACCGGGGTTATCATCCATGACGCATTCCAAGCCCTGCATTACTGGGATGGGTATATGCCGACACCGGATTTCTGGAATGTGGTGCTAGATCATCATCAATACCAGGTTTTCAGTGCTGGTGAACTTGAGCGTGATATCAATGACCATATATCTACTGCTTGCAATATTGGCTGGTCTACGCAAACCGAAACCCTATGGAGAGTAACCGGTGAATGGAGTGCCGCATTGACCGACTGCACATACTGGTTAAACGGTGTCGGCCGAGGTGCCAGATATGATGGTGGCTATGACGGATCTCCATATATTGGCTCGTGTGATGGAATCGACGATTTTTCCACTTGGTCCGACGACAAGAAGACTCAGACTCGACAATATATCGAGGCTCAGATGGACTCTTATGATCAAGGCAATGGCTGGATTTTCTGGAATTATAAGACTGAACAGAGCATAGAATGGTCTTATGTTGATCTGATAAATGAAGGATTGTTCCCCCAGCCTTTAGATGATAGGCAGTTTCCGAATCAGTGTGGTTTTTACTAATTCCGAACACAAACACATGAAAAATTCAAAAAAACAAAAAATTCAAAAAAATACGCGCGTTCCAGCCTTTGCTGTCGCTATTTATTAGGTAACATTAGTTAGTTCTCTTCTATTTCATTGTCATTATTAAATATATTATTGCACAACTTTCAATCCTTGTTCTGTAACTCAGACATACTCCACCTTGGTTCCATCCAGCTCAACAAGACAATGCGTACTATCCCTAACATGTTCCCTATACTTTTCTTTCACCAATACCAATCTCTGCTGGTCAGCGAGGTTGATGTTGTGTGCTTCATCATAGAGCCGTGAAGTAAGTGGATTGTCGCGCAGATCAAGAACCAACAGGTCTTTCAAAGTAATCAGCGTTTCCAGCAACAGCATGAATTGTTTCTTGGAAATGCAGTTTCCTTTCAGGTCTAGGTTGAACAGTAAATCTGTGTTACTCAGACCAGAAACATCTTTCAGTCGGTTGTCCCTCAAGAAAAGCTCTCGTAGGTTGGGGAATACTTCACTGAAGTTCTTAGGCAGAATCTCTAGGCCACAATTGTTCATGTGTAGAACATGGAGATCTGGAAATTTGAGATCCCGTGCGAGATCGCTTTGATTAATGGCGGTAAAATCCAGTCGCAGTCGCTGCACGCCTGTGAACAGTGGTAACAGCTTGTGGGAGAAATCCTCAGTCTGGTGGGTCATAGATACTGACAGTAAAGTATGAGGTACATATCCATGTTTGACATTGCTGAATCCAGGATTCTCATTGCACTTGAAGATCTGTAGTCGTGGGTAGTCATCTCTGAAGTTGATACTAGTCATTCCGGGACATCTGCTCATATGAAGTCTGACCAAACTCGACGTAGTATTTTCTATTATTTTCAAGCCCGTACAATCATCCACGCGCAAATCCGTAATATTGTTGTTAGGATTTAATCTGATCAAAGTAAGCTTCGGGTTTCCTGACAAATCTAGTCGTGTCAGTTCATTCCATGATGTACCTGTCAAATCCAAATCACCACTCAGATTGTTATTAGAAAGAGATAGTGACTGTAAACTCCTGATCCCCTTGATCCCTAGCAATGATTTAATTGAATTGTTGCCGAGTTCCAGTTTCCTTAGATTTATCAACGGTGCAAGGAAAGCACAGTTCGTGATACCATTGCTTCTCAAGTCTAGATATGCTAGATTCGTCAAGCCGGACATGTTGCTTCCAACATCACTAACCCTGTTGTTTGCAAGGTTGAGACTATACAAAGTAGATGGTAGACCCTGTATATGTGCTATTCCCCGATTCGGTGCATCCAGTTGCTCCATTTGAGGATACATTTTTCCCAGCCAAATTGTGTCGATGACTTCCTTCTGCTGTGATAAAACAAGCTTGTTTTCTTGGATTCTGCCATTTCTATCTCTGGGCACCACTTCTATTGTCTGCTTAAGTGCATTAGAATAAGACGTTTGAATAATGGAGATATTCGTAGCTGACAGATTTGAAATGTCATTGTAACGGACCCCTGCTGGAGTAGAGGTGAACGCATTTTCATGCGATCTGTTGAACTGTGACTTTGAAGACTTGAAGGAGTCCATTGTGGATTCAGATGAGTCATTGAATCTGCCATTCATTGAGTTGATCTGGGATAAAGAAACGGTTCGCATAGGCCGAGCAGATTCGTAAGAAGCTGTATTCGATATCCTCAAAGATCCACTAGGAGATTCAACTACTTCTGGAGACATCTGTGGTGATATAGAGTCGCTTCCAGAGAAGTTCAAGTTCTCATCAGAAAGGTCCTCGTACAGCTGAGTACCTTGAGCAGTGGAAGCAGCTCTAGCATTGTTCAAACTAGAAGTTTTGGCAGTTGAAGTAGTTCCTACTAACGTTGGGGATACAGATCGAGGTACCCAAGCATTTGCTTGCGAATTGAACTGCATATTCGAGTTGTTCTGGAAATAGGCTTGAGTTTTGGCAAATTCCAAAGGAGTTATTTGCTTCATCTTGGAATGTGCATGTGCTTGCAACTGTATATTCGTCTGTGATGGCGTCCCTGATTGTATAGGTAACTGCTGGTCGGAAAATCCTAAACTTGAGTCGATCTCACTATGGTTTTCCTGTGCATATTTGTCGGCATCGAACGATCCAAGGGACTCAGAAGAAGTGGAGTTCTGGCTAAAGTTGACGAGATTATTCTGAATAACTCGTAGAGAGTCTTCATTCATCTGAGCATTCAATCTGCCAGATATTTGATTCTGTTCAACAAAAGAACTGTTTTCTATGGACTCGCTGCTTGTCTCGCTCGTGAATGAAGACAAGCTTTCATCTAGAATCTGCTCTGTTATTGGCCGAGCATCTCTGATTTTACTCATTAAATCCGAAGCATCTGCAAAATGCTTTTGTAGAAAGTTGTTTTCGGAGTTTTGAGGTTGTGTCTGTATCTGTGCATGTCGTTGTGGTTGTGGCAGTGGCTGATCATTTACAGTAGTAGGAGCGCTGTCTTCCTGTATGGATTCTACGGCAGTTGAGCCAGAAAACTGTGTGTTACCTCTCAGAGTCGATGGCACAGACTCCTTAGCCCTAGATTTCACCACAGACAGGTTCAAGCTGTCTCCAGATTGGAAGGTGGAAAGCATGCCTTCCATACGGGTTTTGGTATAGGTACTGACGTACGTCATGTTGTTCTTAGGGGGAGAAGGAGGAGTGCTTGATCGTGACGGTATAGGCTGTGCGACCAACGAAGTGGGTCCTTCTGCAGAAATAGCGGTTGGAATTGCTGTCGTCGGAGCGGTAGTCATTTCTCCACTTGGAACAGATATGACTACACTCGATAAGTGACTAACCGAGCTTTCGTACTCAGAAGAGTCTTCGAAATCAAAACCTAAATCATCTCTTCCATCTTCGATATCATGGAAAGACTGTGACGGTCCATACTGCAGGATCTCTAGTTCTTTAGCAGAATCTTGCTGTACAGTAATTGGGCTTGGTGGCTTCGATATTTCTTCTATCTGCCGGTCCTTTTCCTCGGGAATCACTTGCAACCCAGTAGGAGGCTCGAAATGGTTCATTAGTGGTGCTATCTTGGATACCTGGGCTTTCAGCGCTTCTTGGTTAAGTCTGTGGTGTCGTTTCCACTCGGGGGTGTGTGAAATAGCATCTACTTCGATTTTCATTGTGCCAATGACAGAACCTGTAGATGTGATAGATCCTTGAGATTGTGACTGAAACTGAGGCTGAGACCGAGACCGAGAGTCTGATTGTAGCTGAAACAGTGGCTGAGTCTGTGGAAGCGATTTCTCAGAACCCACAGAAGAGCTTTGCGTGTCCTGCCATTCTGGGCCAATATTGTCCAGAAAAGTCTGTAACTCTTGAGAAGGCTTTTTATCCTCCAGAGACAAATTATTCAGACCCTGACTGAGTTTGCTGAGATTGAAGTCTTCTGAAATGTTGATGTTTGAAAGCTGACCTAACTCTTTCAACGAGAAATCATTACTGAGAACCGATTGGTTACTGTCAACAGCAGACTTTGGCAAACCAAAATCTTGAGACACCGCAGTAGAAGTCTCAAATCCATCCATGGAATAATCTCTGCTTTCGGCGGCAGATTGCTGCTGCGACATGATGATGAAATAAGAGAGTATAGAAGCGGCAACGCCCAGGGATCCAGAAACAGCGGTGTATGGGTATTTGGAAAAGGAAATGGTGCGAGTCTCCTTAGTAACACAAGTCTGCTGAGTAGCGCAATTTCGCACCCAGAGTGAAGTTGAGTAGAGGGAGTGTAGGAAAGATGGTTGATTTGGAAGGGCCGCTGCGGGTGTGTGTGCGCGTGTATGTGTGTATGTGTGTGTGTTGATATTCGGTTGCCGGGCAACGGCTTTGTGGGCGCTCCCCTTTAAATCCGATGGTGCGGCTGTATATCTGTGCGTGCGGCGTGCTGCGGTAAACAAACCCGCCTGTCTAGACATATTTCTTGACATCACAACATCGACAAAGCAACGAAAACAGAGCAAATAAGCCAAGTAAACAAAGGAAATCAAGAGCTCAAAACACGGGAAAGTGCAAATAAAGCTGCCAAGCATATAATTGGAGATAGAAATGGAAAAAGAAAAAGAAATAGGAATGGCGGAGCTCAATGCCGGCGACTTATCATATCTAGATCTGCTGATTCCGAGTCTGCTTGCCGAGGACGAGAGAGGTAGCAACAACATTGGTGGTGACGTGCACAGTCACAAGGACAGTGATACGAGTGATATGCATAGCCACATAAACAATGGTACGAGTAGTATGCACGGCCACACAAGCAATAATACCAACTCTGTCAACATATACAACCACAACTCTGGCAACACGATCAACACACCCAACTCAAGCAACGCATACAACCACAGCAACATCTCTCCATTCAGCTCCAGTGTCCTCAACTATTCTCCTCTGGATTCGTCCAAAGTCGAGTTCATGGCACGTCAGCTACAGAATGGAGTGGATCCGTACATCCTTTCGGCGAATGGCGCCCTGATGGTGCCGCCGCCTAACCCTGACCGAATCATGGCCGTTGCTATGAGTACTGGGCCTGATTCTCTGCTTACTGCTGAAGAAGAGGGTTTTTTTGTGTACAACTCCACGCCATATGACAATCTGTTGTACGGGACGCCAATGAGTCTGAACTTTGATTCGGATCTAGGACAGTTTGCAACCACGGGAATCAGCACTGCCACAACTGCGGGTTTAGGTGATGGCACTGCGATGCATACATCTATGTCTCCTGTTTCAAACTTACAGGCAAATGCCCATCTGTTTTACAAAGACCCACGGGTTTCAGACGACAAGGAAAACTGCAATTCAACCGGCAGTTCCGCTAATAATCATGTCGCGAGCTATGTCACTAACACTGCTGTCACCAACTCTGCGAACACTTTGACATGGCAAACGCCTAAGAAACCTGGTTCCCAGAATATCACGACTCCATCTACACTGGTGTTATCATCAGCCAAACAGCAGCGGACTATTCGGCGACAAAATGCGGGATTCTACGACTTGCAAACGCCGATTCGAGCCGTCAAAACAAACTCTTTTACCAAACTTATTGCGGAGGCTTCTGACACATCTCCAGCCAAAGGCAGGTTCATATCAACAGCAAGAAAATCCAGTGCATTAGCAGAGCAGAAAACAATTGTGTCTGCAGATACTACATCCGTGCCTAGTGATATACCAGCTCCTGCTAAAGAAATGACATTTTCTATGTCGCAATTCCAGGTACACTTGAGCAGTAACATGGCGACTCGTGCGACTATCAAGAAGCCCAAGAAACCCAAGAAGCTGCGACATATTTGAGGAAATGAAGCGGTAATGCATGTATTTATTGGTGTGACAGGTGTGAACGGAGTCTGCAGCTAAAAGTCTTTAATTGACAGTAAGAGACAAGATTTTGATGAATAAGGCATGGATAAGTGGAAAGACTACAGGATAGACAGCAGGGAAATGATTAGATATAACAACATGGATCTTGACTGGTTAGACAACAACAAACACCGACATACAACACAATAAGCAAGATTCCACAAGTCTCAGGATAGCAGGATGGATAATAGGATGACACCGAGCTGCGGGCAGCTGTGGTTTTTAACGCGGATATCCTGTATAGATACAATGGAATAACAATCAAACAACAATCAAACAACAATCAAACAACAATCAAACAACAATCAAACAACAATCAAACAACAATCAAACAACAATCAAACAACAATCAAACAACAATGAAAATCTATCGACCACAATAACAATTTATCTTAATGAAAGTATCATTGTGCTGACATGGTTATCTTAGATATTTCTCTCCTCTTCACATTACAAGAGATCCGACGTCAAAATTCACTATCATTTCCCTTTTTATTCTTTTAGATAAATTCTTCTATTTTATTCATTTATAAATATCGACTTTAAAATGCTCTTAGCAAATCCGTTTCTTTCTGTTCTATTGCCTCTCAATATCAATATATTCTCTTAGCAATCTTCGGTGGTGACTAGGAAAAAAATCGATATAAACAACAACAATCAATCAGCAACAATAGCAAAGTGTCATATTATTTTTCTTGCTTATTTATTTTGGACTATTCACTATTCCAAGCGATACCTTGTTTCCCACTATTTCCTTGATTTTTTACTTGATTTTTCCATGTCCATCATATAACCCAGTTCACGTGACCTTCAGCCAATCACCAGCATCCAATTAATATCTTGCAAATAACGCTTTTCAAAAACTTACCAACCCACACACACAAGAACCGCACAACTTTCATCAAACACAGAAGCACCGAAATGCTTGGAATCTTCGGCTCTGCAAGAACTCAGCTTCGGCCTGCAAGTGTCAGCAAATCCCTTGCTTTAAAAAACATAGTTTCGACGCAAAACTCGGCAAAAACGACCAAAATCTCGATATCTAGCGCCCAGAGATATGTTTCCAGCTCCAACACAAACAGCTCCAGTCTGCGATCAATGGCTCAGGAACGGCTCAAACTGCCCACAGATTATCCTCTGCCTTCAGACCGCACAAACAACAATGCTATGGACTACACACTGACCACTTTGGATGCTATTGCCAACTGGTCAAGACAGGGCAGTTTCTGGCCCGTGACATTCGGACTGGCTTGTTGTGCTGTGGAAATGATGCATGTATCTGCTCCGCGGTACGATCAGGATCGTCTAGGTATTATTTTCCGAGCATCTCCGCGTCAGTCGGATATCATGATTGTAGCCGGAACTTTGACCAATAAAATGGCTCCAGCATTGCGACAGATTTATGATCAGATGCCGGAACCGCGGTGGGTGATTTCCATGGGATCTTGTGCAAATGGAGGCGGTTATTATCATTATTCATACTCTGTGGTCCGTGGCTGTGACCGAATCGTTCCTGTGGATGTTTATGTGCCAGGATGTCCTCCTACGGCTGAAGCTTTGATGTACGGAGTTTTCCAGCTGCAAAAGAAGATTAGGAACCAGAAAATCACTCGTCTTTGGTATAGAAATTACTAGGAACATAGCATAGGAGAGAGAAAGAGAGAGAGAAAGAGAGAGAGAAAGAGAGAGGTGGATAGTATAAGTATAATTGAGTACGACTGAAAAATTAATTGTAGTTATGGATAGTTGTGATTGAGAGATAGTTAAGGCTGAGTGTCCTGTATAGGTTTGGGTTCAATCGTGGCAGTGTAGTAGAGTGCAGTGTGGCGGTGCAGATATCTATGGTGGAGATCTAACTATTCAACTGCATCGCTGCCAACCACATAGTTGCCCAACTGACAATGAAATCATGAAGACAAAAACAAAAACAAAAACAAGTAATAATAAAAAACATGATTCAATCATATAATCCTCAGTCAATACATTCTATATACGCAAATGTGGCTGTGTCACTTAGTTGGATCGCCATACACTCTGATCTCGACGTTTGGCAGTCAATTCAATTTGGCCCGCCGTTCTATACGAAACATAGCCCACTACAGCAGGAAAGACGCCTAATGCAAGAAAAAGAAAAGTTGTGTTTTTTCGGTTGAATCGGAAGTATAGCCGTAGCCTACTTCTCATCAGATTATAGTTGTCGATGGCTTCATCGTGGTGAAGAGCTGAAGTTAGTGGATGAAGAAGTGTAGAATAGGGGGGATTGAGAATCAATAGTATAGATGTGTATCATTGTGTTTCTGGTTTGTTGCTTCCTGTAGTTTTCTATGTTTTTGTTTTTGTCTTTATGATTTTCCTGCATTTCTTCTGCTATATGGTTGATGCCAATTTTATCTGACTAAGCCTTATGAGCATGCTGACTAAGCCTTATTTCGAATAAAAACTCTTTGCGAAACTTTCAAGCCGACAGCAGCGTTTCCGGCGGATAAAAACAGCTGTAAACCACGGGGGAACAAATACTGCACATGCTTGTCTGATTTTCAGCTTTGACTTTGTTTTCTTTTTTCTCATATTGGTATAGGTACAGATATAGATATAACAGAGCCAAGTTAAGTACAGGTACCACAGCACATCACCAACAGCTAACCACTAATACAGACGCTTTAATCTCTGCTTCTAACAAATCTCATACGTTCTCCCCAGTTTCATCTCATACTCACGGTGATAATGTTTGCCGCCAGCCATTTTCCAATGTCAACGTGATAAACGCAAGTTTAAGAATCATTTTGGATTTTGGATATGTTTTTTTGGTTTGGGTGATCTGCTGGGACTTGCCATTATGAGGGCTGTGATTGGTCGGCCAAGCTGTGCTGCAGGAGAAGTCTAGGTAGAGCGAAACAGTGTGAAAAATACGGAAAAGGTACAAAAAAACATACGAAAAAACGGAAAATGGCATAGAATATAGGTATTTTATTCTCTATGAAAACAGTGCTACTGTTATGATGTTGTTGCAGAAACAATTAGCCTAAAAGTCCTCCTAAAGATCCTCACTAAGAGTGATTCCAAGCTCTTCACGCAGAGGCTTCAACTCTTCGAGGTACTGTTCGTATTGATCCTTGGTCTCAACTTTGTATCGCAAACCTTCGAATACTCTGCTTGCAGTGGCATAGTCATTGACACGTCTGGCAGCTTGTAAAGCCTTGGCCAGTACTGATGGAGCGGGCACCAAATCATAGGAGAAGACATTATTAAGGACTCGCTGAACTTCAAACAAGTCGTATGCATCATCAAACTCTTTTTCGTATCTGGTGGTGAACTCCTCGTAGGTCTCTTCGTCGTGTGCAGAAGAATAGCTTCTCATCAAAGAGGGTGTAGAAAGTCTAGGTACAACTTTCATAGCAGAACCTCGGAGAGCAAAAGCCAAGGGCATGGCTGCAGACATTGGTCGCATGGATCGGATGGTTCGGCTCAGCAGAGTCATAATGGCAGAAGATGGAGCAGTGGTTGCAGAAGTGATGCTGCCAAGTTGATGGTAAGAGAGAGAGAGAGGTGGGGATTTTTTTTGAGTGGTGTGATAGGATTGGTGGCCGGGTTACAGCCGGGTAAGAGTGGTTGAGGACGGAGGTGATTGATGGTGCGGCTGTGCGCTCCGAATAAATGAAGTTCAGTAAATGACATCTTCATCATGACCAAAACCAATCAAGAACATTGATTATTTTGTTTATTGTTAGTTGACCGTTTCTTTCTTTGTTTATTTCTCCTCTTATCTCATCTCATCTCATCTGATCCCTCACTTCTCCTGCAACCATGGATCCAAACTACTAAACGACTCCAGATTAATAGCTTCATCCAAAAAAGACGTTTGATTAGGGAAATCTGAGAACATGTTTAGATACAGGTCTTCTGCCGTGTTTACCGGTATTTGGAACTGCTGTTGCATATTCTCGGCCATGTGGATATCACCGTCAGCTGCAAACGCAGGCGGAGTGTCCATTGCTGCCATATGTGCTTGTTGGGCTCTTTCCTTTCTTCTTGAGCTCTGTTTTTGCTTCTGTTGCAGCTTGTGAAGACTATCGAATACACTAGTGCCCATGCAGCCCACTGCTCCTGCAACCCACCAACGATCTGACATGGATTCAAGGATTTCGCAGCTGTCTTTCCAGGTGAATCCAGTTTCAGAGTCACCTTGAGGAAATGTGCGCAAAAAAACAGTCAGTGTCAGGGATACACAGTAAGGAACCAAGGGGAATGGAGGCAGCACCTGTGCATTTTTGGCAATACGCAGAATAGCTCCAGTAGCAGACAGCAGTAACGTGTCTTGTCTTCCAAGAGGCTTGCTCGGCACAGGAATCACGGTACCCGGGTGCTCGAAGTCATTAGCAGAATCTAGCGAGAAATAGTCGGACATTTGTCTCTCCACCGAAGGCGACTGTACAGCCGTACGCGTCCCGGAGGTGGGGGTATCAGCCGCACTGTATCCGGCCGCACTATGCATAGCTGCACCATGGTCAGCTGTACTAGCAGAACCAACAACTCCGCGAGTACGCAACTTTTCCTCGGCAAGAATCATCGTTAATGGTGTGTACATTGTTCCGACAGTTCTAGGTCCATAATTACCGACTATACTAAAATTTCCATGACTATTGTTGAATCCCATATGGTTGTTGATGAGTCTTTTACTGCGATCTAGCCAGTCCTCCTCATCGGCGAAATCTTGGCTTGGGTCTTGACTCGGATCGCCGCTCATACTAGCCGGACTGGTTGAGTTGAGTCGTTTCGTAGCAGGGGTCAAGCCTGCATCTTCTGTGACCACGGGTTCTTCAACAATGGATTCAGTGCGCTCGGAATCTACTTGTTTATGAGCCAGAATCACAGCCGTATAATGTAGAAGCGCATTGAGCACATTGACAGGATTTACCGTATCATCTCCTGTAAATAGCTGGTCGACTTCGGGAGGAATCAAAGAAGCGGAACGACATTCGCCCGTGACCACATATGGCTGTTTACGCCGCGGTCGGTACAAATATATGACTTTTTCCAGTGTATTACATGACTGTACCAGTCTGTGTAAGCCTGCGTGCTCTTCCGGTAGCATTTCAGATATACCCATATCCTCATTGTTGATCAAAAGTGGCCGTGCATTCACACAGCAACTTGTTCTATCCATGCACCAAATACTCCACCAAAGTTTCTTGAGTTCCAATTTGTCTACAAAAGGTCGTTCATGGTGGATGCCTAAAGATATGGCGAAATGTATAGCTTTTTCAAGATCAGCACACGAGTTTTCAAGTCCGTCGGGACCTTCAGAATGCATGGAAAGAAGCGCATATACCCGAACCAGAGTCAGCCGATCTTGTTCTACTTCCGAAAATAACAAAGCTCTAATTTTAGCCGCTGTGTTGGCACAAAACTGCCGGACGGACTCATGTCCGAGGTGCGGCGCAGCTTTGGGGTGTCTAGCAGCCACCAGCAATACTGCATGCAGAAGGATCGTAGGCGCTTGGCCAATGTCATGTAGTTTCAGAAACTGTACCTTATCCAGCAGGGGTAAGCTTTTGTCCACGCTTTCACAATACAAATGGATAAGCGCTATGCGGTCGTCTCTCAGGGGCATGGAGAACGCATTGATAGCCGCCAGGTACGTGTGCAGGTGTGGGTTTAGCCGCTGCTGACTGCGTACACCTTTGACCCACATTCCGATGGACTCGCGATGATCCTGTGAGTTTGAGGCAGAAGCGCTGTTGACATTGGCGCTTGCATCGGCCCTTTTATTGGCAGCGTCGCTGGCATGTCGCAGCGAATCCCAGTCACCGACAATAGTATGATGATCCTGTGCAATGATCTCGGAGTTGCGTCGCTTGTGGCTGCGCATATGTGTGGGGAAAGTGTTTGTGTTTGTGCCTACCGATCCTGTGCTTGTGAATGGTCCTGTGCCTGTGGGTAAGGCTGCTGCTGCTGTGTTACTATTCAAGGTACTACTTGGACCCTTGAAACTAACGCCCGTTCCGAAATGTTCTCGTGTTCCTTGATGTGTGTAGCTGGTGGCTCTTGGGGGTAGTGACGGTCTACTCAGAGGCACCGATGACAGTCTAGACGGCCCAGAACCGGGACCAATTTTCTGGCCCGAGCTTAGGCTGTCTCTCCCTGGACTTCCGGCCTCAGACTTGCCGATTAGAGTCAGTGGATCACTGATGGCCAATTCCGGGCTGCCCATGTGATTAAAGAGCGACTGTCTGGCTAGAGTGTCCAGACGAGGACTCGCTTTGACAGGCAACTGATAGTCAGGGGCAAGAGAGCACATTATTTCATCCTTTTCGCAGGGTTCACAGCGTACCGAGACGCCGGGGAAATCACAGCGGCGCTAGAGTGTTAGTATGGGCGGTACGATATAGATTCTGAATGGTGATGATGGAAGATAGTCATGATAATAATGATCATTTTCTTTTCTTTTTGCCTTCTTTTGTTCTTTTCTTCTTCTTATCTTCTAGTTTTTTTTCTTTCTCCTTTCTTCTAGTCTTCTATTATTCTTACCCTTCGACGCTTGCACTGCTCACAAGCTTTATGTCCACGCTTGCGTTTGCGGTAACCATCATCGTTCGCAGGGAATACAAACATGATCTGCGGCTGAGATGAATTATATCGTGGCGCAGTCACTATGCACTGGTTTGTGGCTGTCTCTGTGATATGGCAGTTAGTGAAGAGACTGTCGCCTCAAAATGGTGTGTTGGCTTTGCTGGCTCTGAGCTTGGTGCTGCTCTGCTGGCCCAATGCTGAGAAACTCACGATACCCTCCCCCCATCTGGGAGCTGAAGGAGGCAGAGGGTCGAAGGAACAAAATGATTACCACGAAGGACCACAACAGCGGACTGCAATTTACGCGGAACTTCTAAATTGAGAGTACCATACCGAAACATTTGTTTTATTTCTCTTGTTGAAAAAAAGGGGTTGTGGAGTGTGGAAGCGTATTGTGAAAGATGGCTGAGGTACTGGCATGGTCAGCCGTGCAAGTCTACAACGATTGCAATAGGGAGAAGATACGATCAATAGAATGTAAAATATGTAGAATATATAAAATGTGTAGAATATGTAGTGTATTTAGAATTCAAACGGAATCTTGGAATATTAATTGAATAGTCAGTATACATTCGTAGTATCTAACTTTTTATGGACATACTGGCTAGTACCATACAATCTACATCCTTTTGCTTACGGTCTCTTTCTTCTCTTTCTTTCTCTTTTTCTCTTTCTTTTTCTCTTTCTCTCTCTCTCTCTCTCTCTCTCTTTCTATTCGCCGGAAGAACTCAGAAAAAGAAACCATCGATATCTACTTAATACGGAAGTTCCCTCTGACGATCGCACGCTGACTCAACCTTAAATATCCGTCAAACAGAAACAAATAAGACAAAATACAATCAGCAATCAATCAATCAAAAATCATCAATCATACAAAACACAAATAAAGTCAAACAAAAAAAACACATATCTTATCTAAAATCTCTATTCAATATCCCTAAACTCCTGTCACTATCGCATAGCTACCAGCTAGAGGCACATCTACCACACGCGTACCTGCATAGGAATCATAGTAACTTCTTCCCCCCACGATAAAAAGTCGGCAATCATAGAAAATTCCTTTGAATTGACATTGACCAGAAAACTTAGTGCCACTCATGGGCAGCACCTGCCATTTGTGTTTCTTCAGACTTAGCGCGGCCAAATCACTAGTCAGCCTCTCACCGTCGTATCCTCCATACACAAGTAGCGAATCTCCGAGAACCCAGGAATCTGCAAATGCCCTTGCTAATGAGCATGGAACATCCCATCTTTTCGATAAATGTGCATCCGTTTTTTCACAAACCCCTTGTTCCATCATGGCCCATTGTCCTAATTCGAACTTGTAGAACCATACATCGGACAGAACAGTCGGGTGACCCCCACCAACCCCTCCATGGATGATCATCGACTCACCGCCATCCACAATATGTGCTGAATGAAACGCTCGTTTCGTAGGCCAAAACTTATCAATATCTTTATCCAAACTAAGAATTTCTTGAAACTTGCAACCTTCAGAAATGTCAGAAACTTCCATCTTCCAGATGTCGTTTTTAAGTGCATTCTCATTGCTTATGCCCCCAAATATATACAGGTGTTTTTCTTTGGCATTATAAACACAGGAATGGCCCCTTCTTGGTTCAGGTACCCGATGATTACCCTTTTGAATGTGCGGCACAGTCTGCCACTTTAATGTCTGGATATTGAGAATATGAACATCGTTCACACACTTTCGGCCGTCTGTGCCTCCAAACATGTAAATGTGCCTTGTTCCAATGAGAACGGCTGTCATTTCGCTCAGCTGTGGCGGTTCTTTGTCTCTGAAGCTTACTGGCGGATTTCGTAGACTTGAAGTCGTGCAGTTGTAAATATACAGCTGATTGGTCACTTTTCCATGTTCGTTGAAACCACCATATATGTAGATTTCACCATTGACGAGAACACAGCAATGGCCAGAAAGTTTAGGCGGCTTTGTGCCATGTATAGTGACAGCTTGCGAAAAACATGAAAGTAGCTGAATATTTTTATCACGTGCTGTTTCCTGGTCGTGCTTGTTGCGGTCGTGCATTTCCATTAGCCGTTTGTGGTTTATGGCCGTGGGGGTCCGGGAAGGTCTGGGCTTAGGAGTGGTGCAGTCGGTGGCGCAGTCGGTGGCGCAATCGGTGTGGCCGTGTACATCTCCTGTCGCTTCCGCATCGTCTTGACTACCGTCTCCTAATAAACTTGCCAACAGTTCTTCTGATAAGTTTTCCTCTTTGTTTTTGTTTCTGTTTTCATCTTCTAGGTTTATTTCTGTTTTTTCGGTCTTGTTTTCAGTTTTGTTCTTGCTCTTCTCCATGTCACGTTTTTGCCGCAGCCGAGGTATCCACGGCTTCAACTGTCCATGGCTTCGTGTAAAACTCATAGGCACGATATTATCAGGAGTGCTTAGAATGTCTTTGATGGACGGAGCATTTTCCGCTGCATCACCGCTATAGTAGCTGCTCTCCGCGTCTTTTTTGACATAGCTAACCCCCACAATGCTGCTGTCATCGTCAGCTAGTGAGGATATCAGAAAATAGTTGTTACCGGAAATAGGAAGATCTTCCGATTCCATTAATTTTGCAACACTTGGGTCGGAAGATGTTGGTGATGAGGTTGCGCGTGTGATTGCGTGGGGGTCCGAGAAGCTCAACGTAGTTTTCCCCGCACTATGCTGCTGCATCTCCTCATGCGGCTGGATAGTGCTGTGCATATGTCCCTGCATATTCCCCTGATGAATTATCCTGTTGCTAGCTGTATCTCCCAGCGACATTGAAACTTGAGACTGGATCTCCAACCCGCATAACTGCTGATTGGACGACGAGCTGCCGTAGCGGTAATAACGACCCCCAGACAACCCAGTCTGGTCGTAGAATATGGGCTGTACAGAACTATAGTGGGAATCGCTCTCTCGGCTGCTACGTGCTGACTGGACGCTTTCTATATCATCTCCATTTTCTTCCAAGAAATGTTGCAAGTCCTTTGAATGCGCAATTTCCGGTTTCAACCCTGTGTGGAGGTCGGGAAACCCTGTTGGCATGGCCAACGCTCTTTCAAACGTCAATGGCACATCTTCGTCTGACATTCCTTTCCGATTTAATATTATCAGGCTGTTTATAACTTTCTTATGTTTTTATATAAGAATAAGATAATGTAAGTAAGAGCTAAGCCCTGTTTTATGATGACCGTTGCCAAATGCAGGGCCCAACCTTAATTTAATAAGCACCTTTTCTGAGCCGCACAGGTGTCAACGGCCGACCTGCTAAACGCCATGGAAAAAAAATTGAATTATTTCTACTATTGTATGATGTTGTCAGCCAAAATTTTAGGATTGTATTTGTTTTTTTTAGGGTTTTCATTATATGCCCAGTATTTAGGGGTTACATATAGTTTGGACTAAATTGAATAACGGAAAAATGTGAAGGAGTTCAAAGAGGTAATCAAGGGAAAATTATAGAAATAGGAAATAAGAAATAAAAATAAAAAATCATTGACTGGAGAACTAAAGAAAAATAGAACAAAAGGAGAAGAAATCAGAACATTAGTCAACATTACTTCTTCTAAGCACTTTAAATTGACCGACGATGATGATCGTCAAAATAAAAATCACAGGTCAAAACCCAAACCAAAAATGGCGAAGGGCTGTTTACCCCATGCAAATACAACACAACACTCCGACTGTTGGCTCAGAACGGCTGTCGGAACAACATACAAGCAAACAACTCTTCAAACGAGTATATTCAGGATTTTTCTAGCTTCAATATATTTAATCACTCGCTTTAATATAATACCAAAAAATAGCTCAAAAGGTTGTTGTTCGCCGTTAGATAGTGGATGAGAGTAGAAGCACTAGTCACGTGACTGTAGCAGCTATCTCTATTGCCATCTCATCCCAAAACTTCTCTTCATCTATCTCTTCTCATTCTACCTAATACACACAATAAGAACTAAGCGAGATTAAAATGTAGACATATTACTTTATACAGTATGTGTAAAACTGAAAATATATGCCCATTTGTTATTCTATCTGTTTAGGATGACAATTCAGATATAGCGCTACAAGTTTCTCAATACAGCAGGTTTAAGTGCCGGAAAGAAAATCTACTCATTTCAGCAGCGCACGGCCAAGATCAATTGAGCCTTGAGATTCTGAAAGATTGGGTTAAAGGATCTGTTATGGTGGTTTGAAATTCAAGAGATAAAAACGGACACATATCTTGCTGCGTTTCTGTTTGACTAGTATGGAGTCTTTAGAACTTAACAGTGATTTATTCCATGCTTACTTACTACACGCATTCTGAAGCCAGACAAAAACTTCGCAAGATATCATGAACAATTGCCATAATTTCCATCTATTGAAGTTCAGTGAAATTTTAATTTCGCTAAAGTAGGGACTCGAAGACCGGGAAGGTCTGGGTGAAAACCTGCCAAAAATGATAGTGAACAAGAAATAAGTCTCTCATCCAGAAGGAATTACTTGCATATTCAAATGAGCAGAATGGCCTATATAAAGACGTGCAAATGTCAAGATATTCTGTCATTATTGAGCATCGATTCAATTCTATTCTGGAAAAGATAATCACTACCAGGTTCAAGCCAACGATGCAATTTTCTACTTCCCTATTATTCTGTCAACTTTTGATCTCGGCTGCTTGGGCCTTGCCCTTATCCAAGCCCGAAGAGACAAAGGGTTTGAACAAGGCTGATTCTTTACTGTATGCCAAGCGAAACGCCCCAACTACTGGTTCTTCCGGAACTCAGGAAGAAGTGCAGGTTGTGAAAAACAGTGCTGGTGAAGATGTAATCATTACTGTTACTGTTCCTGCTACTACTGTCACCAAGACTAGTACTTTAACTGCTCCTACTCCTCCTCCGGTCCAGGCAATTGCTACAGCTGCTCCTAGCGGTCAAGATATTCAAGCCCGACAGCTTTATCCTTGCGCTCCTTATGGCGTGCCTTATGGATTCCACCCTGGATACGCGCCAATCTGCCCCCCTCCTTTCCCCCCGCCTCCTCCTCATCATTTCCCTCCTCCTAGTAGAGGTAGTGGATATGATTGTGGTAGTGGCAGCGACGATGAGCCCGATACTGTTACTGTTACCGTCACTGCTCTTCCCGCGCCTACCACCCCTATTGCTTACACCTGTGTTGCTGCTCCTCCTGCCCGTGCCCCTGCTCAAGCTTGCGATAACAGTGGCTACGATGGATGTTGGGATTACACCTACGTCGACCCTGAAGATGTTGCAGAGAAGAAAGATATTGAGAAGAGAGGTATCTGCTGTCTTGGAAACCTTTGTGGTTCTGCCTGCAACTTAGGCAGCTGCTTTGGTGGCTGTTGTTGTTCTGAAGATGACAATAATGACTGCGAACCTGCACCTCCCGCCTGTGCACCTCCCCCATGTGCACCTGCTGCTTACCACCCTGCACCTGCTGCTTACCCTATTGCTCCTTGCCCGCCTCCCCAGAGACAAAGCAGCTGCTGTGACTGCTGTTTCGATAACTCCGACAGCAGCAGTGGTTGTGGTCTTTGCTTTGGTGGTTGCTTCAAGAGAGATCTCACCAACCCGTGTGATGTCACTTGCAACTGCAACCTCAAATGTGGTGGTCTTTGTGGATGTTCTGACTGTGGTTGCTTGGTTGCCAGAAACGAATTGCCCGAAAGCAATGAGAGAGATTGTCTTGACTTAAAGATGGACGGCTGTTTCTGTCCTAGCAACTGGCTTGACTGTATCCCTTGCTTGTGCCCTTCTTCATCTTCTAGCGGATGTGAGTCTGAACCTGCCTGTCCTCCTCCCGCACCTGCTTGTGCTCCTCCTGCACCTGCCTGTCCTCCTCCCGCACCTGCTTGTGCACCTGCTTGTGCTCCTCCCGCACCTGCCTGTCCTCCTCCCTCACCTGCTTGTGCTCCTCCCGCACCTGCCTGTCCTCCTCCCGCACCTGCTTGTGCTCCTCCTGCACCCGCACCTGCACCAGCACCCGCACCTGTAGCACCTGTTTGTGCACCTGCACCTGCACCTGCACCAGTGTATGTTCCTGCACCTGCTGCACCAGTATGTGCCCCTGCTCCCGCACCTGTCGCGCCTGCACCTGCCCCCGCTGCACCAGTTTGCGCACCTGCCCCTGCGCCTGTTCCTGCTCCTGCTGCACCAGTATGCGCACCTGCTCCCGCACCTGTCGCGCCTGCACCTGCGCCTGTTCCTGCCGCTCCTGTTTGCGCACCTGCTCCCGCACCTGCACCTGTCGCACCAGTTTGCGCACCTGCTCCCGCACCTGTAGCACCTGCACCTGCCCCTGTTCCTGCCGCACCTGTGTGCGCACCTGCTCCCGCACCTGTAGCACCAGCACCAGCACCAGCACCAGCACCCGCTGCACCAGTTTGCGCACCTGCTCCCGCACCTGCCCCTGCCCCTGCACCCGCTGCACCTGTTTGTGCCCCTGAGCCTGCAGCTGAGCCCGAACCCGTACCCGCAGCACCTGCTTGTGCCCCCGAGCCTGCAGCTGAGCCCGAGCCTGTTCCTGCTGCACCTGTTTGTGCCCCTGAGCCTGCAGCTGAGCCCGAACCCGTACCCGCAGCACCTGCTTGTGCCCCCGAGCCTGCAGCTGAGCCCGAGCCTGTTCCTGCTGCACCTGTTTGTGCCCCTGAGCCTGCAGCTGAGCCCGAACCCGTACCCGCAGCACCTGCTTGTGCCCCCGAGCCTGTTCCTGCAGCACCTGTTTGTGCCCCTGAGCCTGCAGCTGAACCGGAACCTGTTCCCGCAGCTCCTTCTTGTGCTCCTGAACCAGCAGCAATCCCCGAAGAACCTGGTTGTGCACCTGAACCAGTGCCAGCACCGGCACCCGCTGCGCAGTATTGTGCACCCGCACCTGCTGCACCCGCTCCCCGTTGTGCGCCTGCACCCGCACCAGTACCTGCAGCTAGACCTTGTGCACCTGCACCTGCACCTGCTGCACCTGCTTGCGCTCCTCCCGCACCCGCTGCTCCTGTTTGGACCCCTCCTGCACCTGCAGCCCCTGCCTGTGCTCCTCCTGCACCTGCAGCTCCTGTTTGGACTCCTCCTGCACCTGCAGCACCTGTCTGTGCTCCTGCACCTGCTCCTGCACCTGCACCTGCACCTGTTGCACCTGTCTGTGCTCCTGCACCTGTTGCACCTGTCTGTGCTCCTGCACCTATTGCACCTGTCTGTGCCCCTGCCCCTGCCCCTGTCTATGTCCCTGCTCCTGCCCCTGCTGCACCTGCTTGGACTCCTCCTGCACCTGCAGCGCCTGTCTGTGCTCCTGCTCCTGCTCCCGCCGCAGCTTGTGCCCCTGCTCCCGCACCTGCACCTGCACCAGCACCAGTTTGTGCCCCTGCCCCTGCTTGTGCTCCTGCAGCTCCTGCCTGTGCTCCTGCTCCTGCCTGCCCTCCTAGAGATAGCAGCTGTTGCGACTGTCTCGAAGACTTGTGCTGCCCTAGCAGCTGGTGCAACTGGCTCAACCCCTGTGAATGGTGTGGCCTCTTGGACAATCTCTGCTGCTGCGGTGGCTCTTCGTCATCATCTTCTGACTGCTAAATGTCAAAACATGATTACCAAAAAAACTCCAGGCATATGCCTATTCACTTCACTTCACATCCATTCGTTTTTTAAAAGTCTATTTGGGTTTAATTTTTCACTTTTTTACAGGTTTAACTTTTCTTAAAGATTAGTATCAGGTTGGGTTAAATAATAATAATAATAATAATAATAATAATAATAATATGGAATCTACAAAAGCAATTGCACCTTTCCTAATAGTTTCGTAGCTTTATCATCATTGTTGACAGCCAGCCGTTCAGCTTCTACAGTGTTGCCTAAAAAGGAAAAGAGATTGTCTAAAAGGCAGAGGCAATTCTTATATTTCCTTCACACATCTTCAACCATTTCCAAAGCCGTCTGATAAAGAAAACACAACAACATTCCGATAACATGACGTGGCGTATTCTACTAATCGTGTTGTTGGCATTGAATCTCAAAACCTTGCCATTGGCTTATCATGTGCGTTTTTACATGCAGATGCTCAAGCATTTCGTTCTGTTCAAGAAAACCAAGGCTAAATCAGTATTCGAAGCAAGATCATTCACGACATTGACAACAATGTTGGAAACAGATTTTAATCTACATAAATCGAATTCTACGTATTTCTTAGATATGGATATTGCAAGATCAGACCTGATGATGCATGTTTTCAAAGATTTTTTCATGCATTATCACGAGAAAACTTGGACATATTGTCCCCTGGGAAGCGTTACGGCTACATTTCGCAGAGAACTCAAGCCATACCAGCCTTTTACGATAAAGTCCCGAGTAATTGGATGGAATAGCAAATGGATATTTGTTTTGTCAAGGTTTGAAACCCTGAGTGGAAAGCTGTGCAGCGTTTGCGTATCCAAGTATGTGTTTAAGCTAAAAAGTAAGACCATTCCAGTGCCAGAAGTTGTAAAGTTTTGTGGGCTTGATGGTGAAGGAGTGCTGGAAAAAGGAGAGACTAATTTTGAAAAAGTTAAGGCACTTTTGGATATGGAAAGCTTGGAGGAGGAGAAAATAGAGTAAGTTGAGCCGAGGTCCAAGTCGAGTCGGATCAGAGACTTAACTTATCAGAGAGAATTCCACGTGATGTAAGAGAAGAAAGAGAAAAAAGAGAATAAATGGGAAATATTTTGCGATATGAGAAATGGTGGTGAAGCGCGATTCTATATTAATTTTGATTTTATATGAACATTTCAATATCTATACCAATTTTAGTATGAATATTATTTCTATATCAACAGTTATTTCTATATCTATTTATACCTATATATATATAATCATTATTTTTATATTCAAATCTATTTAAATATATTTTTATGTATTTTTTATGTAATTTTTATGTAATTTTTATGTATTTTATGTATTTTTTATATATTTTTTATATATTTTTTATATATTTTTAAAAAATATGTTATTTATATATACCAGTTTCTCCTTAGATATGACTACTATACATCTATATCCAGTCACTTCAATCGACTACTGTTACTATTGATAGATTTTCTTCATCTTTGCTGTATATCTATATCTATCCATTCACTACACATCTCTTATCTCCCTCTCTCAATTAACGTCGACTTCAATTTCTATAGCAATCTATATCTATATCTATTTCTACTCAACAAAACAAACAAAAACAAAGACCATAAATGGCCTGGCAAGTGTCACAGCTCTATTCAAGCTTGTGAACACTGCTTGGAGCACCAATGTTGTTGACATTGCGGAACATTTTTACTCCACCACCTTCAACAAACTGACAACGCCGGGCGACTTTATACAATGACGTAATGAAATTAGTATCGTCTCGCAGATAATGCTTGCCCATTACTACCTTGATGGCTGCAGTGGCTTCTCGGCCGTTGTAAAAAGGAATTCTAGAACAATAGTGATGAAGCACATGAGTCTCAATAATATCATGGAAGAAAAAAGAGCCAAAGAAGCCAAACTCACGGTCAATGGTAGCAGCCGCACCTTTAGCAAATGTCCACTCACTGGCTTCGTAATGAGGCAATTTAGGGTCGGTGTGTTGAAGATATGTGATATGAACAAGCCAGTGGTTGACCCAAACCCAGGGCATACCCCATACAAGAGCAACAGTAGCAACACCATACTTGCAAGAAGCAAAATAAAGACAAATCATTGTCATAGCAATACCAATATCGCTAATGACAATGTTCCAGAAATCCTTCTTATCAAACAATGGAGAAGTGGGCCAGAAATGATTAGCAGCATACTTGGATCTGTCAGGATAAGTCTGACCAGTGACGTTAGTCAGCAAGTACATATTCCAGCCAAATAACTGCTGAAGAACCAAGTAATACAGGGTAACAACAGGAGTATCTTCGGCATTGTGTTTCAAGCCTCTTAGAGAGAAAAACTCATCCTTTTCTCTAGGAACAAACACCATATCTCTAGTCAAATGACCAGTAGCCTTGTGATGTTTGGAATGACTATATTTCCAAGAAAAGTAAGGAACCAAAAGAGCAGAATGTAAAACCCATCCTACAGTGTCGTTTACATTGGTATAATCAGTGAAAGCTCCGTGACCACATTCATGGGCAAGAACCCAACAACCAGTACCGATAAGACCTTGGAAAATCCCATATACAACCCAAGCCAAGAAACGGCCACTAGTATAAGGAATCAGAGGAATATAGGAAATAGCACAGAAACCAAAGAACAAAACCAAAGCAACATCTCTAGCGAGGTAGCTGAAAGATCTGGCCATTGATCGGTTGTAACATTGTTTAGGGATGGCGCTCAGAATATCCTTAATAGTGTATTGAGGCACTTCAAACACATCGCCGTTGGTGTCAATAGCGGATTTAACCGAGGTATTGTTATTGGTGGTCTGGCCAGCGGCAGAGGTTTGGTCGGTAGCGCTGTTTCGCTGAGTAACTGTAGCGCTCATTGTTCAAAGGAGCAGTAGCAGTAGGAATAAGCAGAATCAAAATCAGAATTAAAATCAGAATTAGAATCAAGAAACGATTATAAAGGGCAAAAATCTGGTTGAAAAGTATAAACAAGTCAACAGGAGTTCTCAGAAACACACAGTTTTCAGATACCAATATTCAAATATAAATATTCAAATACCAATATTCAAATATAAATATTCAGAAATTGAAAATCAAGTCAGATACAGTCAAACAGTTAAAAACTCAGTGGTCAAACTTCGATAATACCGAGCTTGATAAAGATGAATGACAGAGAAAAGAGAGATGACAGAGAACTAAAGACAGACAGGAATAACCAAAATATAACTCGGTCTTTAGAACAGCAGAGATAGCTAGCTGACAAAAAACACAGATGACAAAAGAATTGGCAAGATTGGACGAAGAAAAAACAAACCGCGCACTGGATTTGCCGAGGGTTCTTTTCCTTTTTAAGGTTTGAAATTCTGGGTTTCTTTTTTTATGGTTTTATTTATTTTTCGGCCTAAATTTTTTTCAGCTGAAATCCGCGAGAGTGCGTGAGTGCGTGCGTGCGGCTCAGGGGGTGAGAAAGCAGATTAGGTTGATTAAATGTTGGATTTACAGTTGATAGAGAGCTCGGAAAGAAATAAAAAGTAGATAGATAGAATGAAGTGTAAGAAATGACATAATTGGATCAATAAAAGTAGTTTAAAGTTGATGATTCGACTTGAGAGTCGGAAATATTCGGAGCCGACTAGTCTCCTTGGTTGGGTTGGTTGGGGAGACGAAGATCGTCGTATTCTAGCCAGGCCGGGTAATCGTGAGAATCGAGAATCAAGAATAGAGAAGCGGTTTGGAGAAGATTTGAGAGATGAGCGAGTATATATTATTGGAGGAAATCAAAAATCTTGAAAGGACTGAATATTAGAATGTTGGTAAGGACTCCAGATTAGAACTGGTAGAAAATTAATTTCATTATCATCAATTGTATAACCAGTAAAACAGAATTAATAGTAATAATCAAACTGATATCTAATAGAAAGAGATAGTTGATAGCAAAAATCAAGTAGATTAATTATCAAGTAGTTATCATATAGTAATATAATACTAATATAACACCAGTTTAGCATACTAAAAACCAATACAACACTAGTATATAGCAATAAGTATACCTGTGACAGCAACAGTTGAAACTTCTGAAAATCTCTGAAAATCCAATAAAAAATATGTATAAATGTTCAATACAAGTACTGAATCAGAAATGAAAAGAATGTCAACTATTGATATTGAAAATGCAGAAATAATGAGATGAGATGAGATGAGATGAAATGAAATGAAATGCAAATGAATTGAAGTGCATATGGCCAATGAAATTAACACAATAAGAGAGCATACAATAAATACTCATATGCTCAAAGGGACTAAAAGGTCTCTCACGTGCACAGATCGAAAACCCTTCTCAAATCCTCCCTTGTTATCTCCGCAGATCCATACGGCGTGGCCCTGATCGTCAAAGCCTTAAGCCGCGTTTCCCCCTCTTGCTCTACATCTAACACAGAAACCTCACTATTACTTGCCAACACTCGTTCTTCGGCATCTCCTTCCAGATCCACAATCACCTGATGATTCCACAAGGCAAACGTATGTGCTTGAGCGGGTTTATGCGACGCAAAAGGCAACTCTAACGCTTGTGCTATACCAAAATCCGTCTGCAATTTTCCGCTGTCTATATCAATGCTAAGCTGAGGCAATTTGGTGTCAGCAAGCGCGGCTATCAGCGTGTTGCAGCACGCTTCCAAACAGGGTCCAGATCGGCTTAATACTTGGATAGAAGCTTGTAGGAAAATGTAAGGTCCCGATTCAGTATGGTCGGCTAAATCGGTACCTGAATATACCACAGAATCGGCATCTGCACCAGTACCTGCATCCACTCGATTTATCCTCAAAGCCTTCTGCTTTCGGTCGATATCTAGCGCCGATATATATTCCAAAAGCTGCTGACTAATCCGCATTTCTTCCGGCGTAGGTACTGCAACAGTTGTTCCTCGTAATACTTCCACATTCGGGAAAATCCGGCCTGCAGCCTCTGGCGAGTCTGTTGTACTGACGGTGATTCCACAGACCACAGTAGTACGGCCCTGACGGGTGACAGCCGATCCTACTATCGGCGAGTCACATGTCTGCAACGCGCCTTGATGGACAACCACAGGTCGTTTTTCCTCGAGTTTTCGCAGATCTCCCGGCCGCACGCCGAGCTCTAGGTGCTTTTCCAAGAAAACCTGGGGTTGCAGTCGAGCAAACACTTCAGGGGGAAACGACATAGAAATGGACAAAGATGTGATGGATCAGAACTCAAAGCTAATACAAAGCCAGTCACGATAAACAGATATGAAATGACTCAAATCAGAGGTTCGGATAAATGGATGTACAGCGATATTATTATGCTGTCGCTTTCACTTTCTGTCGAATTCTGCTTTCTGTTCAGGGAAGGCTGAGGCTGAAGAGAAAATTCTCTCAGCTACAAATCTCAAATATACCAAGATCGGGCAGCGAGTTAACAGAATAAACATGAAAGTTCAAAAACAGCTATAGATCCAATAATAACTTGAAAAACAATAAATCAGTAAAAGGATCATTTTTCTCGTCCAAATTGGCTGTAATTGGCTATAAGCAAATATCAGATCTGGGGTTACCCGCCAGAACACCAGTGTGCGGCTGTAGATGAACGGCTGTGCAGAATACGTTGAATGTGCGCAGACGATGGTATGGATGCTTTTCTTTAGAATATTTATGGTTTCTTCTATATTCTCATAGGTTCCCATTTCTTTCCTTTATATTTTATTGAGTTTCTCATTGTTTTTCTGATCATGATTTTGATATGTTTACCAATTTCTTCGTGCTACTCTCAAACATCTCACGTGACTGTATAGAATTCAACTCAACTCGACAAACTTTAACCAAAGCAAAGCCACAACAGCACCAACTCAAAGTACGCACAGCCATAATAGATAATGGCATTTTCATTGTTTGGCTCAGCCAAAGAAACTGCGCCTCAAAATTTGGCCCTCACTAATACTAGTACTGCCACTGCAGCCAATCAGGATGAACTCAAGCGACAGCTGAAGGAACGAGTATCACAGGAACTGGCAATTGCAAATGCCACGGAACTAGTGAATGTGAGTAGAGAAGTGAACACACATACGAAACACATACGAGATGCTTGAAAACCGCCCAAATTACATGCTAACCCCAGAAAATCACCGAAAACTGCTACGAGGCTTGTTTCCCCGTCCCCGGCCGATCTGTATCTGCAGCCGAAGAGCAATGCACAAAGCAATGTATGCAAAAGTATATGCATGCATGGAATATTGTTTCCCGGGCATATGTGGGACGAATTCAACAGCAACAATAAGACTGGAAAAATCTGTATATAGATGTACATAAGTAGATAGAAAGAAGAATAGTAAAAGCAGGACGGAACAGAGATAATGGAGTTGAGAAGAGAGAGGATGCCATTGAGATATCTTTTCCTTTGTGGTTTCTCTGTAGTTTCGTGATTTTTTAGTGGTTTTGGTCTTTGTCATTGTTCTTTCCTATGCTTGGTTTTTTGCTTCTTTCTATCAACTCTGCTATTCAGCTTACCCACAAACTTTATCCACCGCTGCCACACCATCACTATCGGGATACCCTACCCTTACTACCCCTAGCTTTACCCCTGAAACCAGACTGTACCTGCACTGAAAGATTCGTTTAAACCTGCGACTTCAACCCTGAATTTTACCCGCGATCCAATCCAATCTAATCCAATCCCAACCCCATGACCATCACCGTGTTCGGATCTATCAATTATGACCTAGTGACTTCGTTCACTCGCATACCCCGCGCCGGAGAATCCGTACTAGCCGTAGACTTTCAGCCACACCACGGCGGCAAAGGCGCCAACCAGTGCCTAGCAATTAAACGCTTGCTGCCTCGCGACTCGAATATTCCCGTGAGGCTCGTGGCACGTGTCGGCGCCGACCAGTTTGGCCAGGAACTGCAATCGGCTCTTGCATCCGAGGGAATCGATACTGCGCATGTACAAACCATGCCTCACGTGACTACGGGTGTTGCTACTATCCTCCTGGACTCACAATCAGCAGAAAACCGCATTCTAGTTTATCCGGGGGCAAACGGCACTTGGGAACAATGTCCTGACGGCACTATGCATACCGATATGTTGATACTGCAGAATGAAATACCCCTGAAGACTGTCTATGAGGCACTGGAGCTTGCAGCCAAAACCGCTGGCGTTGTGTCCGTATATAATCCGTCGCCTGCGCACGTGACCACGCCATTGAATGTATATACCAAGGCCAGTTACCTGGTGATCAATTCTACCGAGGCGGATGTTATTTTGGATAAAATTCAGGGGGTGGGATCGGAATCAGAGACAGAGACAGGCACAGGAGTAGGAACAGGATCATTACACTGCATTTCAGACGACCCTGAACGTGCATTAGCAGCCCTGCATCTGATGGGCCCCGCGTTACCCCACACAGCCATTGTCATCACGCTTGGCGCCAATGGCTACGTCTTCTGCAATGCTCAAGATAGCGATATACATAGGAAAGACAGGGACCACAGAAATAAATGGGCAAAACCCACACTTGGCCACGCCTACAAGCCTCCCAGTAGAATCGTTGATACGACTGGTGCCGGTGATACGTTCCTCGGCGCGCTATGCGGTCAGCTAGCTGTACACGGTGATTTGGGCAAGGCCCTGGACTATGGGGCACGTGCTGCCAGCCTTGCCGTTACCAAGGCTGGGGCAGCTGAGTCGATTCCGAATGCAAGCGATGTGGAAAGTCAGAACTGGTCACGTGACGTCACGTGTTGATTATTATTATATACCTTTGTGGATATACTAGACCATATTAATATAGCCAAAGCAAGCAAAGTAACTTGATACATCTAAATACGGCTGTATATTCATCGAGTGTACGATATTATTGTAGTATAGGCTATTCACAAAAATATTTATATAGCATGTCAGGTATCACGTAACTATTTCATGATTCTCATTCTCATTCTCACTGTCACTCTCACTGTCACTCTCGTCCTCTTCATCACCCTGCCCCTCAGTCTCAGGCTCACTCTCATCATAATCTTCCGCCTCATCCTCATCATACTCAGGCCCCAGTGTTAGCCGCGCAGTCGTCCAGGGGTAATGGCCATGGCCCCGCAGCGATGCTGAGGTGCTGCGACGGGGTAGCGAGCGGCTGCACATGACTGGCGATGTGCTAAAACTGCTGTCGAACGACGACGAGTTTAGCGCCTGCAACGACACCTGCGACGGGAATGACGACGATAACAATATGGACACGGAACGCATGCTGATCGAATCAGCGCCTGAGCCCGACGCGTTTGCGTTGGTTTGCACGTTGAACGCCTCTTCAAGCCGTTTACGCGCCTGGTCCACGCACAACCGCATATCTGGGCCGCCCAACGGCTCTGCTGACCGTTTTCGGTAAAACAGGAGGTAGGCGTTTCCAGTGACAGCGTTTTCAGGAGCAGTTACACGGACATGTGCGTCGTCGAAATAATGCCACTGGCCATCGTAGAAGTTACGTGCATAAGCGGTATAATGACCTCCTCCTAGTCCGCCAAAATGGTTATCTACGGCGAACAAGTCGTACACGTGATCGACACCATCGTGACATACGACGCGGCGCGTCAAGTCCAACCCCTCGATGGGGAAACTGACAACTTCGTCCAATTTGTCACGGAAACTGCGGAAGCTGGAAAATCGTTTCAGGTGCACTGTAAAAATGTCCGGCACTTTCCATAAGTCGATGGTCTTGGTGGCTTTACGCAGTACCCCGCATTTAGTGCAGAACCAAAGATCGTCGTCACCGAGAACCTCGGCACGGCTGAACAGGTCAAGACAGTCGTCGAGCGTGATTCCTTCGGTTTTCATGATTTCACGGTCCTGCATGAGTTCGGCAAGCTCTGGGTTGTCGAGTTTGACAACAGTTTTTTTGGAGTGTAGTTTCGACCAGTCGCATACTATGGCTTCTGAGCGAAAGACTAGTTGAGGGTGATTGTTTTCATTAGTAGAATCAGAATCATGGGTAGAACCTTTAGGGACGCACTCCGGGATAGTATTTTCAGGGGTTGAATCAGTGGTATTTTCAACAGCAGACTCGGGGGTAGACTCGGGGGTAGGCAGATGAGTTTTACGGTCAGGAACGGCAGGAGCGACCGTATCCAGAGTTACTGAGTGGAAATACTCCCCATCTGACCCCATATTTGAGCCTGCACTCGAATTCGCACCCTCTTGGCTCATTCTTGTGTTCATGTTCATGCTCGTATTGTGCAACGCCCTGTGCAGCCCCGATGGGTTCTTCGGTACATGCGGCGACTGCGAGCCGATCCGCACCTGGCGAGCCGCCATCGGCCCCAATGAAGCCGTTGTAGCCCTGCTGGTCCTGCTGCTAATGCTCGCTCCGTCATCAAAATCCGTGTCCTCATCATGTAACCTCGTCTCCAACGGCCGGATACTCTTATCACTGATATTCCATCCCGTCATCGGGTCTTCTTTTGACCGCTTCTGCGACACATAGTTGAGTCTGGGTTCCGGCTCGTCGGTAAATCGTGCCATGATTTTGCTCATGATGATAGACTGGTCACAAGCCTCAGTGTTAGTGAGCGTGATGAAAAAAGGTATACCGAAAAAGTCCCCGCCCTGTAGGGTCTTAGAATAGAGTTCCGGGGAAAAGCGGTTGAATACAGGAATGGCAAAGACGGAGTCGTCGGCCTGATCGGCAATGTGATCGGCAATGTGATCAGCATTTAGCCCAGCCGAATCGAGGTTACCGCTAGTAGTCCCAGAAGGGACTTTTTCAAGAGCCTCTTTATGACTACCGTTAGGACCGTTCTCAGGGACCCTTTCGGAGACCTTCGTCGGCATTCTATCCAAAGCATATACTACCACGTGATCTTCCGGTGATATCACTTCCGTCACTAACGCCCAGTTCTCATAATGCCGATAAAACCGAAAATTATACAACTCAGATGCAACTAACGAATTCGAGTTCTCGAGCCCTAATCTATCTGCGACATAATCCTTGAGTTGTCGGATAGTAGAGTGCCGATCCATACCAACTTCTAGGACTTTGACATGGCCGTTTTCGGGCAAAACATCGATTTCTTTAAACCATAGATTGTCGCTTGGTAACGGCAATGTCAAATCCATAAAAGGTTCAAATGTTATTGACACCTTTGTACATTCTGGACATACCAATGTGGATCGGTATAAGCCACAGAACAAGTCCATCAGCACGGAATCGTTGCGACTTTTATGCACAGCCCAACATTGTTCTGCCAATTCTGCCACAGCTTTCTCGTCAGAAACCTGTGCATCTGAAAGCTCCGGTTTCTCAGTTCTCGGCTTATTGATTATCCGGTTCAAATCCTCATGCAATCCGTCCAATAAGAAAGCCACAAATTCCTGTGTATCTTGCTGCATAAAGCCACCGAAAGACGCGTTGAAACGGCCCATAGTTTGCTTGAACTCACGCGGTGCAAATGTACTGGAACGCGAAAAGTACGTGTGTTCGACCAACTTGCCGAACGCATTGGCCACCTGCCCCTTATACCCAATCGGGTTAGTCTTGTTAATATCTTTCATATAATCTTTGGAAATGAAAAACGCTGCCAATTCTTCCACATGCAATAAACATTGTAATGCCGAATTCATATAGCAACTATTGCCGAGATTGTTCAAGCCGCAAGTGCCTGGTTTGATAATAGCTTTCGAAAACGGCGTTGCACGTGACATCCAGCCGATTGGTGACTTCTCCTCGACCCCCACATGTTCCTCGGGACTCATATCATAGTCATACAGCCGCTTACCGGATTCCAACGGCTCTGATTGGAGTTTGCGGAATTCAACAATAGATAGGGGCAGTCTTTGCGGCGCGCCCTGCGTCAGCTGCCATAGCCGCACGTCGGTATCAGGTAACCCTAGAGCAGCAACAACCTCGTCTATACCGCAACCCTGTGATAGGTTTTCCACCAATCGAGGCTCTGACATACCTGTGACCTGTCCAAGCGGATAAAAATGCACTGCCACCTTGTGGGTTTCCAGTATAAGTTTAGATTCTGTGGAATCGCCGACTTCAATGGCTTTATATGAGCGTATAGGTGATGTGGAGCCATACCACAGGTTTAATAACTTCCACACAGTTGCAGGGATGATTTCACCTTCTTCCTCGCTGTTTTCAGCGTATTCTATAGGTCCAATTGAATCACGTGGTTGATCATGTGACATATCACGTGCCACTTTCGTTGAAGTCTCCGGCGGTGTACCGTAATGACTATATGCACTGTAAAGGCTGTATATTTCAGATCCAGCAAAGCTATTGAGACTTGACGCCATGCTCGGTGCGAATGAAGACACAGATATTTTTGTCTGGTGGCTGGCAGTTGCAGCCGCAGTGGCAGATTTACCATTCATCTGTGAAGAGCCACTTGCGCTAGAGCCAGTTATAGTACCACCAGGGGTAATGTGCTCTGGGGTATTTCCATTCAGCTCTACATAGCCGCCAGCACCACCGGTTTCACCATCCATGTCGTCTCCATCACAACAGATAAACGTATCCCACCAATTCAACGCCACCAGGTAATATGTATAGCCCTCAATCAGATGACTTGCTTGCATCAGGTCCTCCACTAGTTTGACCCGATCGGTATGACTCTTTACTTCGTGGATAGGGGCGCTGTTGGCAACAGCAGGCAGGGTCGGGCCGGCGGAGTCCGCTGGAGAGCCTGGACTCATGGGCAAAAGCAATACCAATTCTGCGGCAAGAAGAAATTGAGAAGACAATCAGATGCTTAAAATACAGCTGAAATATATGGCTCAAAAACAGCAGAGTCCTAGCTGTGGTGATATCGGTGGGAAAGAGATGAGTGGAGAAGGAGTTGAGAAAATGAAAATGGAAAACGAAAAAACGAAAAAAACAAAAAAAGAGACAGAGGAGAGAATTTATCGTAATATTATTCTGTGATTATTACTATTAATAATTTACTGCTGTTTTACTATAACTAGTAAATTTGTTAATATTAATATACTGAATATTACTGAATATATTATTATTGTTCATTCATTCGTTTTTCGCTCATCCTTGTTTGCCTGCCTCCATCGCTGGTTGTCCATCGCTGGTTGTCCATCGGCTGCTGCCCATCGCTTGCCGCCCTACATTAGCAGCGCAACACCAAAGTCAAAAAGAAAAAGTAGAGTAAAATAGTAAGCAACAAGCTGACAATATTGTTTTTATTTGAGCTAAGCCAGCCATTTTGAGAGAATGAGCAGAACTTAGAGATGCTAACTTTTTACGCTGGTGGAGTCAGGGCTTATGTAATCATTTTCAGACAATCTAACAGCGAAATGAAAGGCTGATAAGCACATTGTCACAGTTCAGACATCACGTGGATGCCGTGAGTTATATTGAGATCGCAGAGATTCAAGGTCACGTGCTTTGGTGGTCTTCGGGATTGCTGTATGCAGTGAGTGTTTCAACACTAACTAACAGGCAGGCAGGGAGGCAGGCAACACAGCACAGCACAGTAAAAGCTGCCATTAATAATGAGAAATACATTATACAATATTTTCCTTTATTTTCTATATTTACCTCTTCTCACCTAGGTTTAAACATTTGCTCTCACTTTCTTCTCAGCATGAATGCTCAGCCGCACTCTCCTCCGTCCACCCTCCGAAGCCAAAATACCCCACATTGCTGCGCGGGGTATATAAGAACGACTGCTAACACAGGCTCTTCAACCATTACAAGTAAGAAGTAGTGAACAACAGAACTTGATTACTGAAAGCAAAGTTCTTTAGAGTCTAACACAGGTATAGTTAGCGACATTCCCTAACACTCTTGATCACCTCCTGAATCCACCTATGCCTCCTAAACCAAGACCCCTCCAAAACATATGCGTAGCCAACCGTGGCGAAATTGTCCACCGAGTCAATCGCACGGCAGAACGCATGGGAATCAAAACCACCAGCATTTTTACAGATCCGGATTCCGATCTACCCAGTGCCCTGAGCAATAAAGTCAATCTCCGATTGGGCGAGAGCCCCGCAGGTTACATCGATATTGACAAGATCGTCCGAATGGCCAAACAGCACGGCTGTGACAGCGTGCATCCAGGGTATGGGTTTCTCAGTGAAAATGCTATCTTTGCCCAGAAAATTAGAGACGCTGGAATGATCTTCGTCGGACCTCCACAAGCTGCTATTGAAAGTATGGGGGCTAAGGACAGATCCAAGGAAATCATGGAAGCGGCCGGAGTTCCGTGTGTACCTGGATACCATGGAGCCAATCAAGACCCAGACTTTCTGGCCCAGAAAGCTGATGAAATTACGTATCCCGTTTTGATCAAAGCTGTTCTCGGCGGCGGAGGTAAGGGTATGCGTATTGTGCACAGCCCTGCGGACTTCCCCGAACAGTTGCAAAGTGCCAAAAGTGAGTCTGCAGCTGCATTTGGTGACGATCGTGTTTTGATTGAAAAATATATCACTACTCCAAGACATATTGAAGTCCAGGTCTTTGCAGACAAATATGGAGGTGTAGTTGCTTTAGGAGAACGTGATTGTTCCGTTCAGAGACGGCATCAGAAAGTGCTCGAGGAAAGCCCTGCCCCTGGAATTTCCGAGGACACCCGGCAGGATCTGTGGTCGAAAGCTCGTGCTGCTGCAACGGCTGTTGGATACGAAGGAGCAGGAACCGTCGAGTTTATCTTCGACAATGACAGCGGAGCTTTCTATTTCATGGAAATGAATACCCGATTACAAGTTGAGCATCCTGTGACAGAGCAGGTGACTGGCGAGGACCTCGTTGAGTGGCAGTTGCTGGTGGCTGCTGGGTTCCCGTTGCCGAAGACTCAGGAACAGGTGCAGCTGACTGGTCATGCGTTCGAGGCTCGTATATATTGCGAAGACCCATTCAACGACTTTATGCCTTCAAGCGGAAAGATTCAGCATTTATCAAAGCCGCATGAAGATATTGCCCGATTGGATTTCACCTTTAATCAAGGATCCTCGGTAAGTCCGCTTTATGATCCGATGATCGGCAAAGTCATCGTCAGAGGTGAAGACAGACAGCAGGCCCTTGCAAAACTGGTTATTGCGCTAGAAGACCTTGAAATTGTAGGACCTACGACAAATGTGGAATTTGTCAAACGAATAGCCAAAGATGCGGATTTCGGGTCCAATGATCCAGTTGGTCTGGAAACCGGCTTTCTTCCTAAAAGAGACCATTTGTTTCAGCCGCAAGAGTCTCCTAATAAAGTGTATATTCAAGCTGCACTTGGACTATTGTTGGCTTCAGCTACAAGTCCTTCTAAAGTAGGGTTTGGGTTGACCCCTGCCAAGAGTTTTGGAATCGCCAGTTCCTGGATTAACCGGTCAATTGAATTGGAAGGCAAGAAAATCTTGATTTCGCAGACGGGCAGACGAACTTATACTGTTAATGTTGATGGAGTCGAAGAACAGGTGATTGCCGAGTATTCTGCAGAAAACAGCAAACTTTATGTAAAATTTGCAGATTCGCAACATTCCAACACTGTTGTTTCTGAAAAAGACACCAACAAGGTGCATGTGTTTCATGATGGAATCCACTATACAATTTATCAAGATATACCTCAATGGCTGAAAGTAGCTATGGAAGGCACAACAGGAGATAGCAACGGAGTAATTGCTCCAATGCCATGTACTATAGCTCGAGTCAGTGTGAAGAAGGGTGATGAAATCAAGAAAAACGATCCGCTATTGGTGATTCTGTCCATGAAGATGGAAACTACGATCCGTGCGCCGCACGATGGTATTATCAAGCGGGTACCTGCAGCAGGGGCGCTATTCAAACAAGGACAGATGTTGGTAGAATTTGAGGAGACAGAAGAGGACCAGAAATAAATCAGAACTGAATTAGAAGTGTGTGATTTGCAAATAAGCAATGAGGATATGTAAGGCAAAAGTAGGTGAAAAAGTAGATGCGGAGATATAGAGCGGGTATGCAGATATACTAGATAACCTTGCATTCCACCAATTCATATAATGTCACATAGTAATTCACATCACAGTACATATTATACTATATCAATATAAATAACGCTTTTACTCCTGATTCATTTCCTCAGATGTTTAACGATATCACCCGAAATAACTCGTGCCACCGCCATGCATGTCAGCATCGGGTTGACACCACTGGCCGACGGATAAACACTGGCATCAGCTACAAAACAGTTGTCACATTCCCACAATGATCCTGTGGGTCTTACTGCCGAGGTTTCAGCATCGGTTCCCATTCGGCAAGTGCCCATCTGATGTGCGCTGCCAAACATATTCTGCAGCGGAATAAGTGGCTGATTCCGCACAGATTCAAGCCAGTCAGCAAAATCCGAATCTTCCAGCTTTCTTTGCTCTTTAGGCTTGTTACTTTGGAAAACCGGCAAAACACTGCTGGTCAAGAAAATCATGTTGGCTCCGGTCACATACAACACTTTACAAGATTCAACAACAGCCGTATGTAGGGCTTTAAGATCATAGGAAGATATCGAATAATCCAGTCGAGGTTGTAGAGGATTAGCTTTGGTGTATGTCACTTGACCTTCACCCTTGTCACGTGTCATATCCAAGATTGTAGCACATCTATTCTGTGAAGCCATTGACTGTAGAACTGAGGCCTGGCCCTCCATGAGGGGTAAACCCAGCATCTGATAAGCAGGCTGACAAAGCATTGCTTCTAACAATGGTCCATGACCTTCGCCATCCAGGTTGTTGAAATCATCAATCACAGTGGTCAGAATTCCAGAATTGAAGTCATCGGCATCTTCCTCAGCATATACGCCAGAAGTAAAAGTTACAGGATGCAGCTTCAAATGTCGTCCAATATGTTGATTTTTAAATCCACTTCTTTTCAGTAAGCCAGGCGTTTGTAACGTTCCACAAGAAACAACTACCACATTGGCTTTAACTTCATACCGTCGACCATTTCGAACAAATAAAGCCCCGACAGCTGAACCTGTTGAATCTCTTATAATTTCTAACACGCTGGCATCATCCATGATCTGAGCACCTTTTGCGGAAGCATTTTTCAGCCAAAATTCAATGCCACCTTGTTTAACTCCATATGGACAACCTGCACCACAGAGCCCACAAGCATGGGGTTTATTGTTCACATTCTGAGGAATATCTCTGCAATGAAGTCCCAGGATTTCTGAGCCTTCTTTTAATTTCCTATTGGTTATACTATGAGTGAGGAAATCTGCTGAACAACCCATTTTATCAAACACATAATCATAGGCTTCATCAAACGCAGACGTCGAAATCCATGGTATATCATTTCCCCAACTTTTTCTAACAACAGGATTCATTCTCAGACATGCTGACCAATTGACAGTAGAACCTCCACCTAAAGTAGCTCCTGCCAACACCAGCATATTGACATCTTCTGTGTTAAGCAAACCGGCACCGTTTTCGTACAGCTTTTCATGAGCCTCTGTCTCAGTAAAATCAAACTCAGTTCGATGATAATAATGGCCCTTTTCTAGAACAAGCACTTTGTATCCATTGTCTGCTAGTTCAGAAGCAATGACACCACCTCCTGAACCTGAGCCGATTATGATAGCGTCGAATGTCAGATCTGCAGCGTCCAGATCTGCAGGGTCTATAATTGGTATCCGATCACTTTTATTATCAAAAGGCTTATGAGCTTCTGGTATGTCGATCTGCGAAAACCGTTCCGGGTGGTTCATGGCTTTATAAATCACAGAATCACAGCTTATAAACGCCACAATCACCGTCACCCTTATAAATTTGCAAACAGTACGTTTGAACACCAAAGGAGATGTATACCAAGAATTGATCATTTTATTGATTTCCAGTCGCGATAACGAGTCGAGAGATCTACCAAACGGCCCGTTGAAAATTGCATACAATGGCAGTCTCCATCTCATTAGATTGATAACAAAGAGTATAAGTGAACGTTTATCAGCGGCAATAGAGCCCATAATGAGTTCGTATTTCTGGCGAAACAGTGGGAAATCCGAGGGTTTCATAATCGCTAGTTCCTCGGCCGTGATTCCATAGCGATTTGAAGTCATATACGGCTGCAAATCTGCAGGGTCAGCTTCCAGAACGATTCCATCTGCTAGTTTCAAAATTACTTCAAAAGTCGTATCATTAAGTGGAAATGCGGGCATTTTTTTTGTGGATTTCAGAACATTTTTTATTGAGAAACACGCGTTGTTTTATATTAGGCGAGAGGGGAGATAATAGCCGAGATGGCGCTGTGCCTGGATCGTTGGGGCACAGGAGTTGCTGGATTTGGAGTATTAAAACAATCAGGATGATTATGTGGGCCACCAGAACCGCTCGAATAAGGAAATACGCTACTTGGATTGGACTATCATCCACCCCTTGTGCAGTGTTTAGATGCATGAGTTGGTGGGTAATCCTATTTGCCCTTGCGGCCTTTGGTATACATATTACACATACATATATTTGCCATACACTATCTTTGTCAATAATCACCGGTATTAAATTCCTGCTCAAAACCACCCAGATCGCTAAAGAGGGGGGGGGTTCCCCGCTTTTCAGATTTGCCGCGGAGATAACGTTCTTTTTGCTTTGGGTAAGAGGATCTTAGAAGACGACCCAATTTAGGGGAAATTCCATTGTTTACTAAGATTCTACCTTTTCTTTTTCGAGTTGCATCATCAATTAAAAAAAGAAAACAAATATGCGAGTTATAACGACAAAAAGAAAAGAAAAAAGTCGCATGCACAATTTTTGCTGTAGCTAAGATAGCCAACGCAACAACAAAGAACAGCGGAATGTGTCATTAAGAGTTGTATTAGTAAACAAGAATATATTTAGTAGTCATTAGTAATCATATAGACAATAAATCCAGCAATTAGTTGCAAGAGGGTCCTTTTTAATCAGATTTGATAAACCATCTCATCTATTCGTAGCAAGATCTTGTTCCACGAGATGAAGTCATACCAGACCGAAATGGAGCTAGAAAAATAAAAACAATTACCATTAATGGCAAGCTCAAGTTCTAAATATTATTATCTAACTGTTTTAGTTCATTTATCTATTCATTTACATGGTATGATTCAGAAATAGTCGCTGTAATGTACTGTTGGGGGCGCATTAACTTTCGCGATTTTTTATCTTTGCTTCTTTTGTCGATGTTTATAGACCCTGAATCAAAAAGAGGCAGTAACAACGTAAGCAGCACAATAAATGGTCGAATTGGTATATTTGGAGTTTACAGACTGAGAATTTCTTCAGCCATACGAATAGCTGAGATATATTAACTTTGACCTGACCGAACATTGATTCTGTCAGAAACGCCGACATGAAGTAATATTAGAGATATCAATAATATCAGTATTATTAGTAATATCAGAGATGTAAGTATCAACTTTACAATAATACCAATAATATTTGAAATCAGAAATATACAAGTATGACATCAGCGCTAGAGTTAGGCAACTAACATTATAGATAATATCTGCTATATCTACCTATCAACATCAAAAGTAACCAACAATACTAACTCACAATATTTAAATCTAAAATATAAGCAATATGAAATACATAATATACTAATACAGAAATATACAGCTAGCACCTCTCAGAAACAACAGATGATATATAAAACCATACTATGCTATAACCGACAGCGATCTGCAATCGCAATTCAGTACAAACGCGCTAAAGGTCCTGTCGATTCTCATGCAGCACCTTCAAATCTACCTTTCGTATCTTTCCACTGGCAGTTTTAGGGAAATCCTGCACATAATACACATATTTCGGGACCATATAATGACCCAATCTTTCCTTAACAAACTGCTTGATTTCTGCCGTAAATTCTTCTTCGGCTACCTCTGATTTCAGCTGCACAAGACTGCTGTCTAGCACAATATATGCAGCTACGGCTTCTCCATAATGTTTGTCAGGTACGCCTACAACAGATGCTTGGTTGATTTTGGGATGTTCAAACAAAACCTCTTCGATCTCTAGTGGATGGATGTTTTCTCCGCCTCGGATAATAATATCCTTGATTCTTCCAGTTACTCTCAAATATCCTTCTTCATCAATGATACCTTCATCTCCACTACGCATCCATCTTGATCCATCAGCCAGAGTCACCATAGCTTCATCAGTTTTGACAGGATCCTTGTAGTAACCTTTTTGTAGCAGATAACCTGAGATAACAATTTCCCCTGTTTGACCCAGGGGAAGTGGGGTCAACGTGTCGTCATCTTTATCTACGATACGAGCACGGGTATGTGGCATGATTCTACCAGTTGTGGATACACGTTTCTCAACGGGATCATCCTTAAACGACATGAAACTCACAGGAGATGTTTCAGTCATTCCGTAGCATATAGTAAGCTGATCCATGCCAAAACTAGATTCCAATTCACGCATGACTTCAATGGGAACCGAAGTGCCAGCAGCAATGCCAGTTTTCAGATTTTCAAAGCCACCTTTTTGCACTTCTTCATGCAGAGCCAGCTCAGCAGCAAACATGGTGGGAACACCGTGCAATCCCGTGCTCTTATAATGTCTCGTAGCCTTCAAAGTCTCTAAAGGATCAAATCCATCCGAAGGATAGACTACAGCTGCACCTTGACTAAAGGCGGCTAAATTGGACAAAACAAGCCCGAAGCAATGGAACATAGGCACTGGGATAGTCAGCCGATCTCCAGGGTTTAGGCCCATTCTTGAACCGATCAAGTTGCCATTGTTGACAAGACTCATATGACTCAGGCACGAGATCTTTGGGTCCGAAGTTGTTCCGGACGTGAACTGCATATTGACAGTATCTGTAGGCTGTTGCAGTGTCAATGCCTGTTGCATATCCCCACTGATATTACCTTCAAGTAGCTGATCAAAATGATGGTTACCGAATTCCGCTAGCGCTGAGGTGTTTTCAGACGGTAGCACATAGACATTGTGGCGATGAGTACTCGAAACCAAGTTAATAAGCTGTGACATATCACGTCTTGGTTTTCCACGGCCCTGCCACAGGCTATCTTGTATAATCAGTACCGAACTTTCGGACCGTTTGATGGCATTTTCAAATTGCCGCTGAGTGAATGCTGGATTCAGGGGTACAAGCACGGCTCCTAGCCGCCCAAGTCCAAACTGCATGACTGGGTACTGCCACAGATTTCCACAGCATACAGCTACTTTATCTCCATGCCGAATGCCTTTTTCGTAGAGTCTTGATGCCAGTAAACTGGACAAATGATCTAAATCATTGAAAGATAGCTCCTTGTTGTCTTGATGATACGAAGCCACAGCCAGTGAATCGGCGTGTTTGCCTGCCAGAGATTTCAGGAGCGTGTTGAACGTGTGGCGCAGGAGGTGTGGCGTAGAGGGTCCCTGTACCTCCTGAACCACTCGGGCAATATGAGCCGAATGTAGAGGTTTAAGAGAGTGTAAACTAGGCATAAATGGAGAAACTATCAAGTATATCTAACTATAATCTCAATTCAATTGGGTTCCCTGTCGCTGTTTTATACCTACTAGGGCCTGTACCCCACATCTCCCCGCAGGCCGGTATAATGTCGGAAGCGAGAGAGACCGAACAACAGACAACGAGAAAGCACATGAATACAAGAAAAGAAAGGAGGGGGGATTAATAAAAGAAATTAAAAAAATTAAAGAAATAAGAAAGAAATAAAATGAAGTAATAAAGGAAATGTATGAGAAGATAATGATGATGATGAAAAAAACAAATAAAAGTAGAAGACCACCCGCCAAACATCAGCTACTAACTCAAACAATAAACAATAAACAATAAATTCTGTACGGAAGTCACATTATCTGTGGTAATGTACTTACTAAATATATCAACGTGCACCTCCAAATGCACCACTTCTCTTATTCTACACAACTTCCTCCGGAACATTGCCCTGAACAATGCCTTGACAAGCTCCACTCTCCACATGCCCAGTGATCCATTCGTCGGCAGAATCAAACTGCAACTTACAGGCTCTGCAAATTCCGCCTGATCCATGCCGGTCTCGCTTCTTTGTGCCAACAGGATATTCGAAATGAAGGGCTTTCAGATGGTTTTTGAAAGTGTCACATCGTGAGAATCCGCCCGTCTGATGACATGGCGCTTCCAAACTACTGACACGTGCTCCCGGAGAACCCTGTTTGGAATAGTATGGACATCTGTATGGTGCCTCTTCTTTATGGGACTTACTGTGACGTAGCAGGTCGTTAGGACGGGTGAAGCCTCGGTTACATATCTCACATATATGATCTCTTGCATTTGAGTTCGCGCCAAGGTGTACAGATTTATGCGTAGCCAGATTCGAGTAGTAATTACCACAGGTTTCACACTGTCTTTTCTTTCGAGGTGCCTTGCCTGCGCCACCAGCAGTGGTGGCTGAGGAATTGGGTGAGTGGCCGGTTGCGGAGCCTGCTAGAGCATACAAACTGCTGCCATTGTTACCGGACAGTATATTGACCTGATTAGCCACAGCTTCTGCAGCAGCCGCAGCCTGAGCCTGGGCGTTTGGAGCAGGGTTGTTCAGCCGTGCCAAAGACATTCGTTCTCCTCCAGCAGACTCAGACCCAGCGTCTTCATCGTCTTCATCGTATTCAGCAGTTGGTGGCACAGCAGTCGTACCATGTCGATACGCATCGAAACTTGCCTGTTCATGGCTTTTGTCTAATTCACGTAGATTTGAGTCGATTGCAGAGTCATCCTGGTTATCCAGATGATTGTTCTGACCCCAACCAAAGCTGTCGCTGCTAACTGCAGCAGAAGGTTCATTGGCTTGATAGTCGGAAACATCTGTTACAAATCGCGATCTGTATTTGGAGCCGGTGGCAGTGCTGGATGAAGTTGTGGCAGAGCTAACACCAGATCCATCGAGACTCAAAGCTTCAGCCGTACGCAGGTCGGCATCACTAAGACCAGCAGCATTGACAGCAGCCGCATTAGCCTCCTCTTTGATAGCTCTTCGAGACTTCGGCTTCTTGTCAGTTGTGATGGCAGCTGCTGCCAGTGTGTCCAATGGGGAAGGACTGACTTTAGAAGCGGTATTACTGGAGCCGGAGTTGGTAGCCGACTCGGCAGTTGCCGTGGAAATCGCAGCTTTAGCAACGGGCATGGCAAGAATAAAAAGAAAAGAGGAAAATGTGTATCAGAAGTATTTCCGAAGTCCTCCCAGTTATTTGGGTTATTGGACGTTGATTGGCTTGATTTGGTGAGGTTCAAATAGGACACTTAGCAAAAGGTCAAGATCAACAGTTAAAAAACAATTAAACAACACAACAAATCAGATTTGAAGGTGTTTGAATTTAAAGATGAATTTGAAGATGAATTTGAAGCTCAAATAGAATTTTTCAAAGTTAAACTCGAATTAATTATTCAGTTAAAAGTCAAGTTGAATTGAAATTGAATTTTCAAATTGGCTCACAGTACGCAGCTCGATCGGTCTCACTCAGTAAACTTGTAGCTTACAATGGAGGAGGCAGAAAATTTTCAAGCAGCTCAACAGCACAACAAACAGGCTCAGCGTAAGCAGGGCCAGGGTTCAGGCTGGTGGAAATTTCGCGTTTAGTTCGCGTTTCAGTGGTGTAAAGTAATCAGACAGGGCTCGTAGGGCTGGAGTCCGTGGGCGTAGTTTCTGATATCCGAAATGTTGTTGGTAGATGTGCAAATGCTGAAGACTTTGTCACAGCCTTACCATTTTCAACGCATACTCGGCACGGCGGCGGAAGAATGAGGCCGGGTAACATACATAACACGTAGCGTTCTCGACATAGACGGCAGATGAAAAAAAAAAAAGTGACGCTAAATCTACAATAAAATAGAGAAAGTTGTATACATCTATTTCTACATATTTCCACTGCGTTGTTGCCTTTGATTGTGCTGCTGTTTCTTGTTTGTTTGCTCCGACTCAGCCGCGCGGCTCCGACTGCGGCTGTGCAGCCACCACCTCAAACTCAAAGAATGCTTGCCGCCTATCAAAACAATAACAATAGTAAGAACCAACCAACAACGAAGATGACTCCATGTCAGCACTGAAAATGTTAATCTAGAAAGAAACCGAAGAAATTAAACGCATTATTTGAATACTCACAAGCAGGTGTCTTATAAGTAAAACCATACATCATTGTACCATAGGGGAGAGGGGTAAGGATGGGTTACCCGGCATTGATCATGATTATCATTCAAATCATGTAACAACTACAACAGTTACCCGCCATTGAATTCTATCACCTGGACATGCCTTAATTACATAGCTATGGTTGTACATATACAGAAGGATTAGAGTAGACATTGATAGATATCAATAGAAATTAGTAGACATTTACATCCTAAGTCATTAGAATGATTCCCACCTTCAGTCTCTTCTCATTGTCTCGTCTAAGCCTTTCGTGACCGAGTTACCCTGTCGCTAGGAGTCACTCCTCTTGATCTAGTGCTTCGTCTCTTCTCAGGCTCGGGGGTATTGATATCCTTGACTTTAGTATTCGTCTTGGTTGCTGTCTTCTTAGCCTTGGCGTCTCGCTTTTGCTTCTTGTCAACATAAACCTTCAGATAGAAAGCAATGAACAGAAACAAGTACGAAGTCAACAAAGAACAACCGTAGATTGCAGCAAATTCTTCTCCAGCACAGTTACCCATATTAGGCATATGAGGCCAATAAGTACTGGTGAAATACGTGTAGCTGGCAAAGTACACAAAGAACAAATCAATGACAAACTGGATGATCTGCAGACGAGTAACCCATTCTTTCCACCATACCCTAATGTTACAGCTGGCCAAGAAATAGTACCAATACATGATCACGTGCACGAATAGGTTCAGTGTAATCACGACCCAGGAAACCGAGGTACGGCCAATCAGCTGTGTGTAACACAACAACGCGGTACATCCATGATGATATGTGTGTAAGAAAGTCAGCTGTTTTCGTCGAAGCACAAGGAAAACCGTGTCTACAAACTCATAGTACTTGCACAGGTAGTTCAAGTAGTAAAGGCATGCAATTGGCTGGGTCCAAGCCCCATGATCACAGATAGCATACAACAAACCATGTCTATACAGAATAGGAAACAATTGTTCAGCCAACAATACAAGCAGCAACAATGAGGCACCTGATAGAAGCAAGTTATGAACTCGGAAAAGCCACGTCAATCGAATGGGCTTGATTCCAAAGCTTTTCATGACGAAATTGCCGCCGAAAATCACCACGTAATAGGTGATAACAGCAGCAATAACTTCATCCCATCGCGTCAGCCACGCTGTTGTAGAATTCTGCTCAAACTCATAGGTCCGCGGCTCAAAAGTTATCGGTGACTTTTCAATCAAGCTGCAGAAAATCTCCCATAGGTCGAAACCAAACGGTCTATCGATAGAGGGCGCAAATTCGAGAGCGCTAGGCGTCAATCCGAGGAATTCCTGTACTTTTTCCATTTTGCAAAATATTACTAAGTTGTTTCGAGTTTTTGTTCTCTTTTTTTACTTCTTATTCCGCTACAGTCGACGCGTTTAAGGCTTTTTCTGCTTCAATATCTAGAACTCTGTCCTGATGTGTCAACTCCACAATATGACGATGTCTCTAGTTCTCAGTCACGTGCTAGTATATCAATACTAAGCGTCCTTCTTTAAACCACGGTTGCGGGTTTTGATACGTGTTGCAGAATTTATGAGTGCACGAGGTGAAAAATATTCAATCGACTTGAAAAGGGGGTTTCTTTAAAAAAATGGGCCTCGGGCAAACAAACAAACATTAGAAAAAAAAAACATCACCACCACGAGCATAAAACATATAAACAATCTTAACAAACAGATAATACACTTCTTTCTTTCTACTTTACTTCTTTTGATTTTCCAAGCAATGCGTTTAAACTTATTCCATCGGCGTCCGGCCCGACAACACAGCCGCACCGGTTGCGGCTGCGCCGTTCCTTGCTGATGGCAGTGTCGTCGACTCCTCTACCGTAGCCAAACGCGTACTACCTGACCCTACACTCTGTAGTTCAGTTGTGTCACTTATCTTGGGCGTCTTTTCCCAGAAATCCAATAAAATAACCTGGTCATAACCTTGCTCGTCTTCCTGCACAAACAGGATTTCACGAGTGCCTTCATGTAGAAATCGAATGTTTTCACCGAGAATCACTCGTACAAGATCTCCAGTGTCCATATGCCTGACTTCAATCATATTAGGGTCAAATCCCAGCAGAAACGGATATGCTAGAGCAAATCCTAAAGGCGTACCTTCCCAGTTGACCATCCAATCGGGCTGTGACTTCCAGCCGTGTGAATTCACAAAAAACGAGAAATCCGAGTAGTTCAGTAGGAAATCATTGTGTAGTCGATAAATAGAGCTTGGTCGCAAAGACTCTTTTCTGATGGCGAAATCTAGTGACGTGTCTGCAGGATCTAGTAACGATTGCGTTTCTAGAGTGTCCAGATCAACAATCTCAAATCCTTTAGCACAACCCACACATAGTCTTCTTCTCAAAAAAGAAATCGATAATACTTCCGAAGGAATATAAAATTCCTTAAATACTTTCAAGCCTTCGTTTTGTCCGCCCAAAAATCGTCTCAAAGGTCGCTGACCTTTACCTCTTGGTTGAGGATCAAACGGCTCCAATACTTTAACAACTGATGACATGGATGAGCTTTTGACTGTACAAACCAAAAATCTTCCAAGACAGGTTCCAGCTTTGTAGAAATTAATATGGCCCATCACTTTCTTCCCTTTACGGTTGTTGCCGATAGGATCCGGTGTGTCCACACACTCCAATGGCCAGGAATACAATGTTTTTTCAGAAAGTGCCAGCAGAGTCATATACTTGTTGTCCAATACATCCAACTGTGTGATATTAGGAATACTGATGACCTTCACAGGCACACTAGTAATTGGTGCACCACCGTTATTCTTGTCGTACTTGACATCGCAAAGATATATACCATTATCAGTACCAAACAGGAACTTCCTGCCTCCATCAAAAGGTGCAATACAGTTGATTCGGTTACCCGTATTGAAATATTTCTGTTGTACAATCCTCTGTGTATAGACATCTGAAGCATCCCATAGAATCTGCTTCTGGCTCTGCATGTGATCAACCCATTTCTTTCGACCAATGAACGTAGACGCATACAATGTTAATTCATAGCCTCGTCGACCAAGATGTTGAAATGTAATAGGGAATTTCGTACCAAGAGGTTCCGCTTTAGAAGGAGTTTTCGAGGAACCTCCAATCAAAGATGTACTGCTCAGCTTGGTCAGTGATCGTGGTGCGATCTCTTCACTTTCTGATATTACCAATAACTCCAGTGGTATAGGCTTTCGGTGGACTTTGAGCTGCTCACGTTTATTGACCAGTTTCCTCTTCAAAAACAAAAGAGAGTTATCAAACAAGTATAGTTGAATGTCTCCTTGATTGTCCTTATCAGTGGTTTTCCTCTTGAGGTTCCCTTTAAATATAATGTTCCTTTCCTCACTGTTAAGCTTCAAATCATAGTACTCGCCAGGACTATATAGCAGTGACTTACTTAGCTGTGCTAAGGTCAGCCTATTCTCAGCTTTACCGCTCTCAGTATTAACCCTAGTTAGATATTCTCTGATAACCTTGATAGCTTCGGGAATGTTCTCGTAATCGGGATTATCCTCGCTAGTTCTTTTCAAAACAGCTTCTAATAGCAAAGGATATCTCGCAAGTCTGGTAGTAGGTTTGGTCAGATAACCATTAAGTTCAAGCTTTCGACTCTCCTTTTTCCTTTCAGTCTCATCAACAAACTTCACAAAAGCAGGATTGATGCTTTTCTCGTTCTCGAGTTCATATTTGCCAAATGACTGGTTAGCACCATATCTGATGAAAGGTTCGAATTTATGGACATAATCGAGGAATATATCACCAACCTGTCTTACCACTGGAGCGGATTGCTGTCGTTTTGTTAGAGCTTCGGCAAGTTTGATATTAATAGCATGCACTTCCATCACGTTAGAGAAAATAGACCGGATAACCCTTTCTCGTCGGAACTCCGGGATGATGTTCATGCTTCGAAGTGGCTTGATCCATAGGTCTCGGAGATACTCTAAAGCTTTGACAAAGTCTCTTTCTGTATAGATAAGCTCGCAGATGACTTCCTGTCTCTTCTTTTCTCTATCATCAACAGAATCAGCTATCTCTTTCGATACTGTGTGAATCCAAAGCTTTTGTTCTTTCTCGTCATCATCACCATGTAATGATAATCGACTTTCAGTTCGTTTCAAGCCAGGCTGAGGTTTCATGTTAAGTCTTGCTTGTTGCTCCAGTCTTCTCGGACATGAAATGGAATAACATAACTGATCCCTAGTACATGTAGGCGAGTAACACTCTGCCAGTAAAGTAAATATACCATTGACGTTCACCACGACAGCACTTCTTCCCTCGCCTACATCAGACTCTTCTTGGCGAGGAACAATAGTCGAACCACTAGAAAGTAACCTTGAACCCACTGTGCCGAAACTAGAACTTGAACCACGTCTGTGAGCTTCTTCCTGCTCAATAACAATCTCATTGAATTGATAGACATCGTTAGGAGTATCACGTAACCTGTGGTCGTACGTGACATCATGGAACAGTTTCTGAGCATCAAGAGCTCTACCCAATAACAGAGCCAGATTTCGATCTGGAGTCTTGATGATATAACTTATAAGATCCACAGCTTCTTGTCCAGTAAATGCATTTTTGTACGTGAGCTCGTTCTTGACCTTGTCACCTCTTGTCATCATCTGAAAGTAAATCTCTGCCACTTTAGATAACAATGCAGGATATACCAAGGGTACCTTTCGCGAGGATGCTGTGAGCACAGTACCTGAATGAGAAATACTGGTGGATCGTTCTTCTCCTAACGATGTCTGAGACTTCATACTCGATTTGGTGTCACCTCGACGTAAGTTCAACAGAGAAGAGCTTGATTTAGCCGAAGATAATTTGCTTGAAGAAAGCAGTGTAGAGCTGGATGCGGATGAAAACGAGTTGGTTCTGCTAGCAGCTCCGGAGGTATGACCAGCAGATACAGAACGGCCATTGTTGCTGTTGTTCATCTGATGAATGACTTCCATTGGATTTTTACGCTGAGGTATGACTCGTCCACTCATCGTGATGGTTCTACTTTTGCTAGAGTAAGGGTCTCTGTCATAACCGGTAGTCAAAGGACGATTGGCAGATGATGCTGCACTCAACGACATGCTCCTAGGACCACCAGCCATATAACCCGTGCTCTGCATATTTGTCTGACTAGTTTTGGGCCTAAGATAATTCAAAGGTCCAGGTCCAGGTGTAGGCGGACCAGAAACTAGTGCTACTGCACTACCACCATTAGTTCTCATGCCTTCAGAGTAAGGATATCCAGGAGTGGCACCAGGGGGCTGACGAACGGCTCCACCATAGAGATTAGGCCTAGGTTGCTGGTAAGGACTTGAATGATGGTTCCCAACTCCACTGGCCGGATTACCAGATGAAAACTGATGTCCGACACTAGGCGAGCCAGGATATACATTGGTTGGATTAGAGACTGTTCGTTGAACCGGAGTCTGCCGGGTGAACGAGTCAGGAGATTGTACAGCCAGAGGACTGATATTTGGAGAGTCATTGTACTGGCTGTTAGAGCCAACTCCAATTTTGGCTGGCATTTCATGATTAACCAAGAAATCTCCAGAGCGAGCTCCATGAAGTCTAGGAGATCCATGATACTGTAGATGCTGTGACTGTTTTTGAGCAAGAGAAGGAGGAGAAAGATGCGATGGATGTTGCAATGGGTCTGTTTCAACATGTAAAGAAGGTTTGACAATTCCGTTTGATGCTGGTGATTTACCTGGAGACCCCCAATAGCCAGGAACCTGCTTTTTGATTTGGTTTTGGCTTCGATTTGGAGACTGAGAAAGTCTTGGAGATACCGACTGATCTTCTTCAAAGAAAAACTCGGCATTATGAGTTGGCGAATATGGCCCGGATCCAGAGGGAGATGTGGGGTTTTCTCCAGCAGTACCTTTGCCAGCAAGAGATGGCGCTATTCTTCCCGGAGGCGCAGAGCCAAATATGTTTGAAAAGGCTTCATCACGACGGCCCGGGGACGGAATTCCGCCGCCATTTGCAGCCTGGAATCTGGCGCTTTCAGTCATGACTTATCGGGAATATCCGGTTAAACAGTAGCAGATATAGAGCGGTGTTTTAGTAGTGTTTTGGAGGTATACTAGCAGTATTACTGGCCAATTGGCATGCTAAAAGTTAGTATGGAAGAACAGAAGAACAAATGAAGAGAATAGCACAAGCAGACTACAAGCAGCAAAAAATTCCTAGTAACATATCTGCATATATTTCAGCCTGTTGCTCTGGAAACAAAGAATATACGCACCTACGATAAAGTCTGATATCAATTAGAGTAGAGCAAAGACTATCGAATCAAACAACAATAAATCAATAAATCAATAAATCAATAAATCGATTAATCAACCAATCAAACAAATCCACAAACAAGTAGATGTTGTTGTTCACAATCCAAGACAATGCTGTGTGAAACCCAATCCCAATAAAAACAGCAGCTCCTGATACACTACAAGCCGCCTGCGATGAGAGAAGCCGAGCACTGAAAAACAGCAAGTCAGTAGGCAGCAAGCAAAAAAAAAAGTCGGCAGATGCACAGAAATTACCAGGCTAAAATAAAACTTCCACGCAGTTTCGATTCTTCTGTCGCTGTGGTTCCACGAGCAATAGGGAAAGAAAGGAATGAGGTGCAGGAATGCGAGTTGAGAGAGTTAAGTTGGGCGAAGGCCTTAGGCACGGGAAGTAGCATATGCGGCTGTGCAGCGATTAAGGCTTAGTCAGGACTTAGTCAGCGAGGCGAGATTAAGTGAGAGGGACAGAAAAAGGCAGAGGATAGAGGAAAGCGGTAATACAGAAGACGGATAAAGACATGTATATATTTATCACAAAATTAGATATATACTTTCAATCTCTCACTTCCCCTGAATTGCCACTGCCACATCTTACCCATATCCTTCTTACTCTTCTGAGCTGTCGTGCGTCGTGCGGCTCAGCCTCCCACTATTTCCAGAGACAACTCGAGAATCCAAATTCAACCAACCCAGCCCAGCCAGCCTCAGACTCAGCAGCAGAAGAGCATAGCGAATCTAACACAATATGCCAGTAAGTGTAATATCAAGACATTTAAGTCAGAAATTTCGAGGCATTTATATTTTCACATATTACTAATAATTTGAGATATTTTGAAATAGCTTTTGATAGCTTGTCTCTCTCTCGCCCTTGCTCTCTCTTCACAGACAACTAACTCCAGGCACAACATTCCACTTTTCTGACCAGTGACAACGATGCACGAGTAGCCGGAAACATGGCGGTTTTGCCATTGCGTACCAAGTTCAGAGGTCCAGCTTACCCCACCACTGATTACGACATTCTCGATGAGATTGTAGATCTATTCAGAATCAATGCCTTTTTCAAGAACTTTGAAATCAAAGGCCCTGCGGATAGAACTTTGATTTATGGCATCTCTTTTATTTCCGATTGTCTATCCAAGCTCAAGGCGACGACTGATTATAAAGAAGCATCCCGACAGCTCAATACTCTTGCCGTCGATCATTTCAGTATCCCTGGAGAACCCGGCTTCGGCTTGAATTCCTTGTATGCCCCTCCTAGAGACAGGGCTGAAGCTGATCTTTTAAGAACTTACTTATCGCAGTTCCGACAGGAGCTTGCTGAAAGACTGCTCAAGAAAATGTATTCCCCAGAAAGCACGGGTCCTAACAAATACTGGCTTGCTTTTAGCAGAAGAAGGTTCATGAACCTGAAGATTTCCTCCTAACTTATCCTACATAGTATATTAAAATTTTAATGTATTGTGCTTTTACAGAGTTTCTTTTTTTTTAGCATAGCCGTAAAACAAGCACCCTCCATTCCTCCTTAACTTCAAATAGGGCCCTCCAGCGCTGGCATCCAGTTAATACCATGCTTTCTTACACTATGCTAATGTATTATGCAATTCTCAGACTAACATTATAAATCCCCATATACCTGCGCAGTGCTATAATCACCCTCATTACACATCTCACTGCGATGACTGCTCATTGTGTGGCCTACTCACAGGTTTGGTTCCACCCCGCTCGTTGCTTTCACGCATTGATGGCTGTTCTCCATTGTATCCAAATCCAAGATGGTCCGTTGTAGACCGATACCCGTATATTCCACCATAGCTCACTTGAGGAGCCTTCGGCACTGTTGTACCGTTGCTCTGCGGGTCTGCTGGAGACAAAGCTCGTGCTGGCTGAGCTGGTTCTGTCAATATCGCTGCCGCCACAGCAACTGATGCGGTGCCATTGTTTTGGTAAATCGCAGGTCGTGGGCCCCGTGGTATGTCTGATAAAGGTGTCCAGATACCTAGAGGAGGCAAAGCAGCGGCAGAAAGTTTTGCAGAGTAATTATTGGTTTCTGAATGTACAGGATTCAGTATACTAGAAAGTGAGGAACGAGTAGGTGTAATAACTGGTCTTGGCGGAGCAGACGATAATAAATCCACAGCCGCAGATTCTGACATCATAGCAGGAGCCAAAGAAGGCTGAGATGCACCATTGGACACAACAGCACTGCCGGTGGTCAACGCTGGTTTGCCTCGAGGCGCAAAAAATCCAACTGTAGGGCCACGACTGACCGGATTCGACTCGCTGGCTGTAGAGTTAGCTTGTGGCTCTGGTTGAATTAGAGTAGACTGCTGTGGCTGTGGCGTTGCTACAGAGGGAGGAGCTGGTGCCCGTCCAGGGTTATCAACAAACGTATTCACAATCTTGTCATATCCCTTATCGACTGCATGCTTGTTATAGTAGTTTTTCAACATCACCGCACTCTTGTTTGGCATATATTGATTCATATCATCCCAATTGGATCCGAAGCTTGCCAAAAGTTTCTCGAACGTACCAATCTCGTGCAAACTCCAGTAACTAGAAACCTTATCCTTCATAGATACTGTGGAGGCTGCAGATGCAGCTGCCATAGTAACTACGCCGACTGGAGCACCAGCGACGAGAGTGTGGTCCCAAGTCGTGGTCGCTTCTAGTTTCCGCTGAACAGGTGTAGATGCTTCATTTGGTACAGCCTCAGCAGGCTGTTCAACCAACAATCCTGATTGTTTTTCAGAGAACTGTGCCGGTTGTACCAATTCCGTGTTATCTGTGGTGTCTGTCTTCTCTGCTGGCTGCGTCTGCTGAACAGATATTTCTGACTTGATATCATCAGTAATGGGAGCAGACTTTCGCTTGGGCTTCAACACTTTTGCTCGCTTCTTGGCACTGCCTTCTTCGGGGTCAGTTGATGAACGCGAAACAGCAGAAACGACCTCGGAAACCTCTTCCTGTCTTGGCAAAGCAATGGCTGCGTTTACCAATGTGTCGAAAGGATCCTCTTGAACCGAGCTTTCGACTTCTGACGGAGTAGTAGGAACAGTTGACGGCGTCTTCTTGGTTCCCGACTTCTTCTTCGATGATGAATTGCTCTTTCTTGAAGTACGGCGGTTCTTCTGCGCAACTAAATTCTTGTAGTTGATGGTCTTCTTGGACTGATAATAGTGCAAGACGCACTCATGGTATGTGCGTAGACCTCCCATGAGTCGCGCAATCTTACCAAACTGCTTTGGATGAGAAACGAATGCAACTGTAAACGCCTCTGTTTCCTCAGGGGTAAAGTTGTCAATTCCATCCGTGAACAACCTCTTATACGGCACGCTCTTGTCAGCAATATACTCGTTAGTATCATAGAACATAACTTGTGTCCGGACATCCTCATCACTAATCATATCCGGAATCTTAGCAGATGTCAACATGGCCCGTACAGCCGGATCGTTATCATCTTCCTTTTGCAGTTGCGCCAATATATGCAGAAACTCAGCTTCACTAGTAACAGCATCCCTTTGAAATCCACCACCACGTCGTCGGCTACTATTAGGTCTAGAAGGCTCAGCGACAGCCACAGGAGTAATAGGAACCTGACTAAGGCTAGAAGTAATGATAACTGCTGGATCAGGCGTTCCAACTTCCTCTGCTTTAAAGCGCTCCATCTCTGCATCCAGTTGCTGGCATTTCTTTAACCACTTACTTCGAAGCTTGAAATAATGGCTCCTTGCAAGACTTTCGGACTTGGCAAGATCAGTTGCCTTTACAGAGAATGCAGCCAACAGCTGTGAATAATCTCCTCGAAACTGTTTTATGTTTACATCATAGAACCAATATCCTCTGAGAGAGATACAACCAGGACGTTCGAGATAATTCAGCTCGCTTTCTCTTTCTTCACCAGGCATAGATTTGATTAAGTGAAGACGATACTCTAGCCTAGTCATAGGAAATATGCAGGGCAAATTTAAATCATCAGAAGCTTCCGTGGTGTCTGCCGAAATATGATCGAAAACATCATTAGAGGTATCTATAACGATTGAGTCATTGGCCGGATCAGCAAGCACTTCTACTGGCGGTTCATGGATGTCCATCGTATCCACAGTTTCATCATCGTGCATTTCTACTTCCACTTCTTCAGCTTCCTTGGTAACTTCATTTTCTTGAGAATTCTCACTACGCATATTCTCATTCATCGTAACATCTTCATTCTCAACCGCGTGAGTATCACTGCTGTGCTTTTCTTCTTTGATCTGGTCGCTGTTATTGTCGATATCATGCTCATACACAGGAGTAGCAGGCAGAACGTTTGTTGTTGTTGTTTCATTCTCATCGATAGGCTCAGGGGTGGAAATGTGAACCTTGGAAGATCGTTCAACCGAGTCCCTCTCATAGTTAGATTCTGATATAGAGACTGGTCTTTGTTTCTCTGAACTGCTGAGCTCTCTGGTAGGACCACCTACAACAGGAGTGCTCAATGTCATGTCGTGCCCCTCTCGATATTCACGTCCGATGTCTCTTGGGTCTCGATATTCTCTATCTCTATAATCCCTTTCCCTGTCTCTGTATTCCCTTTCTCTGTAATCTCTTTCAGATCTATCAAGAGCAGAAGGCTCTCTGTCCCCTTCTCTATCGCGAGCATAGGTCGACACAGATCCATTGGTTTCTTCCTTGATATAGCCATTAGATGCAGGATATTTTCTTGAACTGTAATCGCCACTGGAAACGCGTCTGGTTGGCTCGTTTCGATAGTATCTGTCAGGTGAACGTCTTCTCCGAGAATAGTACGGATCGTCCCTGCCCCTGTAAGAAGAATAACGATCATCCTCTCCTCTATATCTGGAGGGCCTCTCGTATGCATATGATGACGGAGACTGCACAGGAGGTCTTTCTCTTTTATAAAGAGAACCACCTTGAAAGGCAGAAGATGCAGAAACTGATGGTATCATAGGAGGCCGGTTGTAATAGCGGTCACGATCACGGTCGCGATCTCTGTCTCGTTCAGGCCAGTCATATCTGTTTGAACTAGCAGGTCTCTCTCTATCTCTCTCACGCTCCCAATATCTGGGACCAGCAGGTGGTGGCCTAGAACTTGATGATGCTGAATTTGAATTTGCGAGAGAGGGTGGAGAATGGGAGCTTTCTGGGTAATATGACGAAGACGATGAATAAAGCGGCCGAGAAGAAGGGGCAGCAGCAGCAGGCGTTATGGGCCGCGAAGCGGACTCTGAAACTGCTGAAGCTTGAGCGTGATGGTATGAAGATGCACTATCGGGATGATGATCGTGTGCTACAGCTGTTGCAGTAGCTGTTGTGGTTGTTGTGGTTGTTGTGGATGAAGCCGCGGCAGTAGCAGTGGCAGCACCATTAGTTGGAGTTGTGCCGTAATCAGCAGGTCTATAAGACGAACTTCCATAAGGAGGCGACCGTGCTCGTGAATGGCTGTGATAATAATCCTTATAGTCAGCTCTTCTAGGCGGAGTTCTCTGGCCGAGGCTGCGACGTCGTTTATAGTCTATTGCAGGATCAGGTTCTCTGCGATAGTGATCTCTAGACCGTTCGTCTGCTCGTTTATCTCCGGAGTATCCGGAGGATAAAGGCGTCGACGAGCGCATAGGCATGTATTCAGAAAAACGGTGGTAATATTAGATACTAGTGATAAGAGTTAGTCCAAAGGCACAAAACAGGAGAGTGAAAATGAGCACAACAAAGATCTCTAGAAAAGCTGAAATCTGTTCCTAGGCAAACCGATAAGTTTCAATCAGTCTAAAGCACTTTTATGGGGCCAAAAAGGCCGGTTTTCAAGCCGCTTCGAGACGTTTATATGCACAGCTGTTGCCTCTTTGCTAGCGGTCTATCAGGGCGCTAACTAGCAAAAAAAGACAGTCTGGAGCGGTAAACTTACCTATTCATATCACAACCCTGTGTGAAATAATTCAACGGCTGTAGGACAATCAGAATACGCGTTGAATAGATATAAATAAACTACTGCGAGTGGATGTCGCTGCTGTTGTTGTAAAATTTTAAAGTCAGAAGGAATGCGAGGTGCTGGTTACGATTTTGTTTTCGGTGTTGGGAGAGTGCGGCTGTGTCGAGCGGCAGGTCAAGTGGCAGGTGGCAGGTAGCAGTCGATCGAAAGAATAGATAAAGGGCGGAAAAAGGTTCAGACAGAGAACAGAACCGACTCATTTATTGTTTTTGTTTTTGTTTTAGTTTTTTGTGATCTATATCCATTTTTGTTTCTTCTTTCCTCTCTTTATATAGATAGTTACATAACCAGCACTACAAACCTACTATAATGTCTTTATTTATCTTTATGAATATGGCACCAAATAAACTCGTACTTGAATAGCTTTGATCAATCAGCTGACTGGAATGTCCCTATATGCCTTTTATGATATCCTTCTCGACCCTGGAAACCGTAGAACGGAACCAGAAACAGTATATAAGTTCCTGTCTCCGACAAACCAGAACTATCTGTTAATAGGTCTGGAGTATAGAAATTGCTGCTTAAAACCTATTTATTACTTGCACCACTGTTCAGAGCAGATGTCCAGAAAGCTATCTCCATATTCACAGCCGTCACGAAAATATCTACAAGCTGTTCCAGGCGCTGTGTTGATACATGAAGAACTGCCTCTTCTAACATCTTCTGACCAGCTGATACAGCCTGCAAATAGTCCTCAGCGACGTAGTTATCAATCCATCTCCAATATGGATTGCCAACTTGAACAGACAGAGGATCATCAATTCGGTTCTGAGCAGCTTCATTGTATCCGAACAAACACGGAGATAGAGCCATTTGTAGCGCCAGCCAATCCTCCTGACCTCCGACATCTAGAATAAATCTTGAGTAAGCATAGCATGCTAGAGACTCGTCTGTGTTACGCAGATCAGTCAATGTTAGCCCAAATGACTGACAGTAATCGACATGTAGCTTCATTTCCACTTGTATATGTTTTATGATCTCTGCACTCATTCCAGTGTATTCCAGAGTAGGAGCTTTATAAGCAGCCAACCCATGAGCTCTTGCATAATGTTCTAAATATTTGTAATCCTGTTGTAGAAAGAACTTGAACTTTTCTTGGCCAAGAGTCTTTCTCGACAACTCAACAACAAACGGATGGTTCACATATCCAGACCATACATTTCTGACTTTAGGATGAGCCAAAAGATACTCCACAAAGTGGTTTTCGAAAAAAGGCCGGATTTCGATGTTGAAAACATGGTTCACCGGTCCATGTCCATGGCCTATAGGTATAGAAGTAGCAATAGCCCTATGAACAAACCTGATTCCATGTACAACTGAATCACGCAGGTTCATACCTCGACCAAGATTTGAGGCAATTGCCGCAGAAAGCGTACAGCCAGTTCCATGAGTGCTGGTGGTGTGAATTACTTCGTTTGTGATCTCGTACACTTCGCCGTCCAAGTACAGAATATCTGTGAGTTTTGCATTTTCATTATTTTCCAAATGTCCTCCTTTCAGTAAGACGTTTCTGCAACCACTGTTCAGTCCAAGGTATGTAGCCAATGATCGCATGTCCTCGAGGTTGGCAGGAGTCTCGATCACATGACCTGGATCAGCCAAGACAGTAGCGATTTTCACTGCTTCAGGCAGATTCGGGGTTATAATTGTGGCTAGTGGAAAAAGCTTTTCTACTAATGTTGTAACAGCCTTTTCTGTTGTCAATTGCGAGCCACTGGTAGACACCATGACAGTGTCCACAACAAGCGGTTTCTTAGAATGTAGAGCACTCAATCTCTCAGAAATAGTCTCAATGGTTTCTTTAGAAGACAACATACCAGTCTTAACCACATCGACCCCAACGTCCTCGAAAACAGCGTCCAATGCTGCCTTAACGAATCCTTGATCCGAGACCGGCAGAATCTGTTTGACGCCACAAGCTGAGGTTAGAGCTACGAACAACAGCATATTTTAAACACGAAATACTTACTATTCTGTGCAGTCAATGCAGTAATACAGGTCATTCCATAGCAACCATGGGCAGTGATTGTTTTCAGATCAGCTTCGATACCTGCTCCCCCGGAGGAGTCAGATCCTGGAGTTAGAAAATCATAACAACATCAAAAAAAAAAGCAAAATCTTTCTTCTCAATCAACTCACCTGCAATAGTCAGAATCTTGGGCATATTTTGCGGCATTGTTGTTTTTCGATTTTTGTTGAATCAGATAAGAAGGTTCCTCGAATCTGTGTGGTGCGGATCAACCGATTCACCCAACCAGCAGGCTTAAAACCCGCATTAGCAATCAACCTATATCATTTTTTCAACCAGAACAGAAGCCTACATAAGCTAAAATGTCCAAGGTTCTCAGTTCAATATCTAGATCAGGTGCTTCGACAATAGTGGGACTTTTGGCGTGTCAAAACGACTCTTATAGAAGAAGTTTGCAGACTACCGTTGTATCCTGTTCAGAAGCTCTAGATAAGAAAGGGTATGAAGTAGAGTTCGAAGATACGGTGTTGTTTCCTGAAGGGGGTGGTCAGCCAAATGATATAGGAACCATTCGGCTAGTAGGAGCCGAAGATTTGGAGCCGATTTCCTGCTACAATGTCCAACGAGACGGACTTACAGCGGTACATTTGGTTTCAAAGCCGCTGGATAAAGGTGCCAAAGTAGAACTGCAGGTAGACTGGAAGAGACGATGGGATTTGATGCAACAACATACTGGGCAACATCTTCTATCTGCTATCTTAGATAAGCGAAACTTGGAGACACTTTCGTGGAGTATGGGTACCAAGTTCAACTATATTGAGCTTCCTCGCAAATTGAGTCCAGAAGATGTATGTGAAGTGCAGGAAGAAGTCAATATTGCCATCAGAAATGCCACTGATGTTTATGTGGAGCTTCCTGATCATACTAAAGTGGATGTGGATCATCATGTACCTGAAGATTATGATTTAGCTAAAGGTGTGATCAGAGTCATTCATATTGGAAACTTGGATTCTAATCCCTGTTGCGGAACCCATTTGAAAAACACTGCACATATTGGTGCCTTGGTTTTACTGCATAGTCAGAATATCCGAGGCACGAACTCGCGGCTTTTTTTCATGGCTGGTGACCGAGTGACCGCATATGCTGCCGAGGCAAACGAGATTGTCAGAAATGTCAATTCAAGCTTATCGTGCCAAACAGAAGGAATTTCCGAGAAGCTAATCCAGCTCAAAGCTCAGCAGAAAGAGGCAGCTACTAGGGAGAAGAATCTGTTGTTACAGCTTACCAAGTACGAAGCTGCAGCTGTGAAGACTGACTTGATCAGTTCCAAATTTAGTGTGCTCTATAAGCCAGATGCATCTAATGATTATCTTAAGATGCTGGAGAAAGAGTTGGGCAAATTTAAAGGTACTTTTTTGTATATTACAGGTGAACCTAAGAAAACTGGTTCTATAGTTATATCTGGTGATGATACAGATAAATATGCGGCCAAGATTAAGGAGCTAATCCCAGATATCAAAGGCGGGGGTAAAGGTAAATGGCAGGGTAAGGTGGTATCATGGGAAAAGAAAGTCTTGGATCAAGTATTGCAACTATCTCCAGAAGTTGTCGGATTGGAAAAATTGGATGTAAATGCATAGGAAAAGGTTCTCAGATTAGTCCTTTCAATCTCCATCTCCATCGCAGCTTCTTCTGCAGAGCAGAATAGAAACTAGAGTCTTGAAACTCGCCTAGCACATAGAATACGTCTTCAGCCGTTCCTGTTTCGACTTTTGTTATCAGCTTATACTTGGAAATGTCCAGCTTAGAGGAATTATAACATAATGAACAAACAACTGTAGAGTATCTGAACCATTCCACTGTTTGGATTAGTAGTCCGCAGCACTTACAACAATTTTCAATCGTAATTTTTTTTGGTTTTTCTGTGGAGTTTTTGTCTTTAGTTCGGTCTTGCTGTGTTATGCATTTGACTCTGTCTTTGGCTGGCAAATCCACAATTGGTATATAATCATCAATGATGCTGAATCTGTTGAAAGCGTTATCTTCATATTCATCACAATCATATTTTTTATGCGGGGTTTCATGTTCAGTTTCTACAGCAGGAAGCGGGAATGACGTGAGGAAGCTGCTATCGAGTAGATCCAGTTTGGAAGGATATTGATTGAGGAATGTTCTAGACTGTTTCCTCCGCGGTCCGAGGGCTATACTGGAGTGGTATTTATGCAGGTTTCTTTTTGGAAGGAACAATTGTTTCTCTGACAGGGAAGAAACTGGCGAAACTGGAGATGTCTCTGGGCTTGGAATCTGTTTTCTTTTCAAGTCTCTGAGGCATGCTATAGAATGCTTAGGTATGACCATTGCTTGGGTAGAACTTTTGTTCGGTAATGTGTTCTTTCCTTTAGTTCTGGTATATTCCAGATCATTCAAAGGGGGCCTTGTTTGAACTGTTCGATGCTGATATGCAAAAGTAGGATGATGCCCCTGAGCTCTGATAGAATCCCTGATATCACCCAGGGACATGCGAGAACCTAAACTCCGAACCTCCATGATGCAAGAAATAAATAAAATACAAATAAATAGCCGGTTTCAGGTTTGCCTGAAATTTCCTGGATTTTTTCTGCTCAAGTGTTGATGGAAAGAATACAGGAGCAAGATCTAGAGAATCGGGGTATTTACTAATTTCCGAAAAGGGAAAAGTGGAGCCGCAGGTCCCGCGATGGGGAAAACATGGAATCAAAAAAATATACACTAAAAAACAGGAAAAAATCGCAAAGGTTTAGGAGTTTCATTAATCTATTAAGCGTAGTGTGGTTAAAATAGAATATTAGCTAGATTATCCGTAGTTATTGTTGTTTGTTGTTGTTGTTGTCGTTGTCATTGATATAATCACTGCGCTGCCTCTACGGGTAGAAATGAAGAGTATGGAATATCTGAGTCTTCAGCATAAATCCACTCTAAACAATCAGCAATGGTGATACGAGATGCCTCCATTTCCATCATCCATTCAGCTTCTTTCATGCGCAATTCAAAGACCTCGCAGCCTTCAATCAATGTTTGATGTCCCATACGCTTTCTGTAACGTTTGAATAGAATAATCGGTTTCATATTAGTGATCTGAACACAACCACGAAGTTCGAGTACCGATAAATTGTATGTATAAGGTAATACCCGAGGAATGGATTCATTTGTAAGATTTATGCAATTGTTCAGAGATAATCTTTCGATTTTGGATCCTCTATGCACGGCGATTTCCCAGATAGCTCGGTCGTCAATATGACAACCGGCTAATCCAAGCGTATCGACATCAGTAAGGCGGGCAATATACTTGATTCCCCGGTAAGTTATCAGTTCGCCGTGATTGGTCCTACCCACATTAAGAAGCTTCAAGCTCCTGCAGTTTTTTCCTATCTGCTTGAGACCCCAGTCACTTACTTGTTCACAGGCTCTCAGGTCCAGGTGTTCAAGATCAGGACAATACTGCGCTATCAATGCAACAGTTTTGTTACTGACTTTTGAGCATCCCGGTAGCACTATTTTCTTTAGCTGTCGGCTCATTAGAAGCTCTTTAGTCGGTACAATAAACGGACATGTATAGAACTCCAACCAGTGCAGATTCCCACCAATAGCGGCACTGATTCTTTCAATATCATCCTGGCTTGCCGTGTTTATCTTATGGATGACAAAGCAACTAGATCTAAACCTCTGTTGGCTGCCCTTCTGGCTCGATTGCTGCGCTGCTGCGCTGTTCGCTGCAAACAATGCCCATTTCTCTGCGTCTCTGAAATGCAGTTTCTTGTGCAATGCCTCCATTGTGATATCATACCAAAACCTATTTACTAGCAGACATGAATGAAGCCCGCCAGGTTTCTGGTTTTCCGGTGCATGTGACCACTTTTTCTCATCAGACTGAGCTTCAGCCCATGCATCGCGAGCTTCCTTGCAGTCGCCATAGATCAGAACCGCGTGGCGTAAAGACATAGGTTTTCTTCTACGCTGTGCCACTTCTCGTGGAACAAGGTTCTCGTCATCAACATATCCAAGAATGTGACTGAGAATCTCGGGAATTCGCAATGCTCGAGAACAAGCATCTTGTTGAACACAGTGGTTTGTTGACAGGTTTTCGGCAAAGATGTCTACCATAAAATCTCCAGAAATTCTCTTGGATGTCTTTCTGGGGATGTCCAGATCGATGACGTCAAAGCCTATTTCTTTATGATTCAACCCGACATTTTGCAAAGATAAGGAATGCCGTAGCTGCTTCAAAACTGCAGACGATTTTTCAGCCACCAGGTACTCTAGAAACCCAGTATCTTCTGGACTTGGTGATGATGGTGGTGATAATAATCCAGTAATGTTGCAGGATCCGCTACCTGTACTGCTGCTTATGGTGCTGCTTATGGTACTGCTACTGGTAGACCGGCTGCCGGTAGCTTCTCCGCTTATTTTCTGTAGAAACCCAAGGAACCCCAGCTTTTTTGAAATTGTTCTCTTTTTCTCTACCTGTGCTCCTGCTATCCTGACTTTTAAGTCTTGGTCACGGGGGTGCGATGAATCTGATGTCTGAGTTGAACCCGAGCCTGATCCTGATCCTGATCCCGAGCCTAATCCTGTTGGCAATGGCGTACTACAATCATAATATGCTTCTTGTCCATTATTTAAGGTATCTGGAACAGATTTGGACCGTCTGATGCTCAATCCAACCTCCTGGCTAGTACCCTCAGCAGTCATATAGCTGGCCCATGACGAGTCTCTGGAATGCTGCATCTGCGTCTCGTTTCTTGAATATAACCAAAACTAAACCGAACCCAATCCTCCTCCAAAGAAGTTTCCAATGGAATACAAAGAATTCCAAGTGAATGGAGTGACAAGGAAAACTAGGAATGAGAGCCGGTTTTATTGGGTGTAGTAGACCTGAGCGTAAAACCAACCACACAGTTGTTAGTGCAAATTTAATAACCGAACAAGGCCATATATGCAAGTACTAGCGGTTTGTGGCAGCAGGCGTGTAGATCCTGTGCTGGTGGTACAAACCTTGCTGTAGTGTGGGTATTCTATGTAGAGGCTGGTCTATGCTGGTTAATGAGGAGGCTGGTTCATCACCACAACCAGTAAAAAAACCGCAGACCACAGGACATGTACAAATAAAGTTTTTTGAAACAAAGCCAAAATCTACTCCTTTATGATGGCTGGTTCTTGACACCAGTTCCTTGTTTTAATTACCATTGTTCGGTGTCTAGATGCTGGATAAGACGATGATGTGCAGGTGACTGTTCCTGGAAATCATCCAAACTCTGGCCAGGTGACAGCAGGGGATTGGTTATATATTTTTTCACGGGAAATAATAATAAAAAAACCAGAAAATCTGCTATATTTTCCATTGAACACCAGCTTCAAATTCGGTTTGATTTGTTGAAAAAGACTGCTATTGCATGAATGTCACCAATATCATCGCCAGTGGTCCACACTCAGTTAGAAAATCGAGTTTCAGAGTGCAGCAAAAGAAACGTTTAATTTAATTACCTCCAGCCCCTTATACGACCGGCCTCGCAAAGTGTATGTGCCGGGTGTGGGTTGGCTGATCATCGCTGGTTATCATGACCAGCCATCGAATTTTCAGATTTCAGCAAGACAAGTTTAAGGAGACGAGAAATAGGCATGACAGCAAAAATAAAAAATAATAGGCAAAAGAGGATAAGGATATTGAGATCTGGATAGAGAGCTTCTGGAAAAACTTTCTGAATAAAAATCCTTTTGACAGAAAAGATCGTTGAAAAATGACTTATTCTGAGCCATTGAAAGTGTGAATTCTTTTGTACAACAAAACCTCTCAACAATAAAATCAGCCAAACAATAAACCTTCTTGATAATAAATCCTCTCTCTTTAGAACCATATCTTCACGTCTTTGTCAACAGATCCTGTAGCAATCACACGTCGGATCTTGATTCCGTCTTCGGACGAATTCACTCCGGGAGCCCACTTTATGCAGCTGACAAAGTGCCGATGAGCATCCTGGATAACTTTGACACAACGGCCATTCTGGCTTAGATCCCAGCATCGAATCGTGCGGTCATCTGAAACACTGAGTAGATATTTCCCTCCAGGATGAAATGCAAGGCCCCTGACCCAGTTATCATGTCCAATAAGGGTGACAATGGCTTCTTGTCTGGTATTCCATATTTTAATAGTCTTATCTCGAGATGCTGTAGCAATATATTCGAAGGAGTTGGAAAATGCAGTTGTAAGCGGCTTCTTCAGACCTTCTATAGCACTGAGATATGGATATGCAGTATGTGGTGCAAACACAGCATCTTCAATAGCATGCTCATGACCAACAAACAAAAGTCGGCCTTCTCCTGATGATAATGTACTGATTCTAGCCGATTGGTCTAACCCCGTTGATAATATAAACAAACCGTCGTAGGAAGGTATAGCGCATTTGACCCAATTAGAATGACCTATGATGCTACGAATAGCATAGCCTGTACTCACTTCCCAAATACGAATACTTCTGTCTCGAGAAGCTGATATCAGATGCGTGCCCTGTGGAGTAAAACGTACACTTGATATGGTGTGATCGTGGCCAGTCAATGTCCGCACATTGTTATACTCGTTATTGGTATCCCACAACTTTATCGTTAGGTCAGAAGAACAGGAAGCAAGGTAAATTTCATTTTCTGAGGGCCCGCCAAAGTCTATGTCAACTACAGTCTTGCTGTGACCTTTGAGCGTTCGTTCCAGCTCGCCTAGTTCCCAGTCCCATATTTTGATAAACGTGTCTTCAGAAGCAGATGCAGTCACGGAATAACACGGGTGAAAAGCTACCGAAGTCACAGGTTCTCTATGACCTGAAAAGGTATATTTGGCGGGTGATTTTGGCAACCATGACACGGTTTCTTCCAGAGTTCCTGCTGTGGAACGCGCCGATCCCGCGTTTTGCTGTGCGGTTTCCAGCTCCTGTTTCAGCTCATTGACCTGAGATTCGAGGTCGAAAACCTTACGCTGCAGACGAACTACCGATGTCCATTTACGTTCAAGAATTTGAGCTGCTGCTGCATGTTCTTCAAGGTTATTCAAGCCCAAGATGTCGTTTAACGACGCATTTTGCTGCTGGATTTCAGCTGCCAGGCCGCTCACCGAGGCACCAGGCACTCCAAGAGACGTTGCCAAATATCCCAGTATCGACTTGGTCAGTTCCCGCTGCTGGCGATCTGTGAGAAGAGACTGCATGTCTGTGGTTGACGTAGTGATGAAAACTGATGCTAGACAGGCAGATCTATACGGGGAAAGTGTGTGTGAGTTGTGGATGCTTAAAGGGGTGAGACTTGGACGGGCCACGAATGCCACCACAACATAGCTTTAAATATTTAGTTTGTTAATAAATCTGTTTTAAACATGTTTAGCAGATTTCAGCTTTTTTTATGTACGTTTTAGCACATTTTTAGCTTCACAATTCTTAGCAGTTGTTGTTTTCATATTGGTATATAGTGCGGCTGTATTGCAAAATCAGATTCTGACTAAGCATTAAGTCAGCATCTCCGAAACGCAGTCACATCCACATCAACCTCAACCTCTCAGCGTAAGTTTCAGCACATGCCACCACTCATCAAAAAAATTCAAACAATTTCACCATCGAAAGCGGTCTCCTCTCTTTCCTATCAACCAACACATCTTATAACAGAAAAAATGGCTGCCACCACCAAAGCTTTGAACGCCAAGAAGGCTGTTACCAAGGGAGTCCACGGTAAGAAGGTCACCAAGGTTAGAACCTCTGCTTCTTTCCACCTTCCTAAGACCTTGAAGCTCGCTCGAGACCCCAAGTACCCTCGAAAGACTGTTGCTCACTACGCTAGACTTGATGAGCACAACATCATCATCAGCCACTACAACAGTGAAAGCGCTGTCAAGAAGATTGAGGATGCCAATACCCTTGTACTCAAGGTCCACAACAAGGCCAACAAGTATCAGATCCGAGATGCTGTCAAGAAGCTTTTCGAAGTCGAGGTTGTCAAGGTGAATACACTTTTCCGACCCGATGGAACCAAGAAGGCTTTTGTTCGACTCACTGCAGACCACGATGCTTTGGACGTTGCCAGCAAGGCCGGTTACATCTAAGTGCATATCTTCAAAAGAAAAGAGAATAGTTGCGGCAAGATGGCATGTGACGAACATAAAAACAAACATAAAACAATGAAACAATCAATCAATGCAAAATAAAACAACCAATTGGTCGTTGGAACTAGTTGTTACCCATGTAATGTAATGTAGTGGTATCTATTAATTTGATGAGTAGTCTGCTTCTGCTTCTGCTACGCTTAGGCCCCTAGAGCCCACTTTAGCCCACTTTACCATAGGTTATTAGTGAAAATTACAGGGAATTATTCAGAAAATTATAAAAGAATTATAAAAAAATTATTGACATACTTGCGGTGAATTACAGAATTACTGGTGATTTATTAATGAGTTACTGATTTAACTACTACATACAGATGTAACAATATACTGAAGTCAACCAAAAAATCACTGAAAAATCACGGAAAAATCACTAAAATTACTTCGTTTACACCCGAATATAAATCCTTAGAATTACACAATAATCATTGTAGAACTTCGGAATTGTGCATTAGTCTTAAGTCAAAAAAATTGAGAATTACAAATCCAACAACAATCATTGAATTGAATCATCTAATTTACAGATGGCTTGAATATTCAACTACAGTCAGTTAAAAAATTACACAACTAGATTACTGTTTTGCAGTCATCTTTGGGCCTAATTACATAGCGTCTTTACCCCCTAATCATGAAGTACCTTTCGCAGAGTTTCAGAAAGATCCACGTCCGGAGGAACATTGACTCCTTTAAGAGCTTCATCTAAAAGTCTCTGCTTGTTCTCACAGCCATTGAGTGTGTTTTCCATTTGCCGCAAGTAGTGGTCTATTGGTAGACCAATGTTGTCCCTTAGAGAAGCAGATATCAGCGTCAGTTGAAGCTGCAGTTCTAGGATTTTTTCGAAATCCTCAGATGAGGCCATTCTCAGTAGCGAGGAGTATTCTTGGGGGTTTTCGGATGCAGGGAGTGATGCTGAGGTCAGGGCATATTGTGGGGTAGATCTTGGAGGTTGTGGAGCTTTTGTCGAAGTTTCAAGAGCAACTTGTTGAGAAACCACTGGCGAAACTACTGGTGGAATGTTTCGCTCTTCCGTGTCTTTCTGGTGCCGTCGGTTGATATGCGACACCAGGATGCGTTCAATGTGCAGAATCTCACGAGCTAGTTTGTCATGATACTCCATTTCAAACGGCAATGAATGAGGAATTGTACTCTGTGGATGAATTAAAAGATATTCCTGTCGGATAGACTCGTGAGTGTCCACCAGGTCATTGAGCTGCTGGACTTCTGCATCCAATAGCCTGGCATGTTTTGGATGGTAGGATCTGATATCTTCAGCAAGGACACGCAGATTCGTCACAACAGTCTGTACAGTCGCTGCAGAAGCTGCAGATGAGTTGACGGAACTGATCAGGTCGTTCATGCACATGGAGATACGGCTGATGAGTGGGTTTCGCATGTCTGGAAGCTGCAATAGAGGCAAGTACTCTTTACGCTGTAAGCTAGCAGTGCCAGATTGCGAATCGAAAAACCTCTCGGGAGATAACGGGTCTTCAAGCTCGTCTTCCAGCGCATTTGCCCGACCAATATGCTGGTCATATTCGCTGCGATTGCTGCTGCTGACCGACGACGGCGTCTTTTTGGAGATATACGGACGAATGTCATCCCGAATATCATCGTAATACTTTTTACGGATCTCAATGGTTTTACGGTGATTTGTTTCTTCCATTTTATCCAGAATAGTGGCTCCAAAAGGCATGTACTTTTCAAACAAGTCATAAGCATCTTCATGATCCAAGCTATAGACTGCGATTCCAAGGTACAAGCTGGCACCAAGCACCAAAGTCATTACCGGCTTGAACAGCAATGATTTTGAAAACCGGTGTGGCGCATTCGGCAAAGCTGTGGCTATCGACCGAGGTCGCATTACCATGCTTGCCACTCTTCTGTTATAGAATATCTATATTGTTAGTGATGAAAATGGTGAGATCATTGCCATCAGCTGATGAGGGTGTGTACCCCGCCAAAACGAACGGCCAAAATTAATTTCACACTCACTCTTGCATGAATCGAGGCTTTTCTTAATGCAGGGCCAGAATTCACAAAGATCATTAGCAAGCCGATATATACACGGAGACGAAAAGTTTACGAAATCTGAGCCGATTGTTTTGAAAAACGGCGTGTGGGTGCGGAACGGAGGGTTGTTTGGATTGGTACGAGGAATAATAGGAGTTATTTGTCTCGGGGCTTTGAAATGTCACGCTAGTTCCGGTTCTTTTCGGGACCTTGGCGGAATCAGACGGAGGTGAAAATGAATGAGGAAGGATGCGAATCAGGACCAGTGTCAAGATAAGAACTTGGGGTCTTGGATTCAAAGGGAAAGAGAATATAGGAGCTTGAATTGTTTATTCTTTGATTTTTTTGTCGGTTTGTTGGTTGGTTTATTGGTTCCCTTGTAGGGATAATTTCTTAGTGGGGTCTCGAAGCCCCTGAGTATTATGTAAGTGTTGTGTGTATGCTTAGTCATTGCTTAGTCAGAGTTGGAGCAAAACGACAGAGTCAGAGTCAGGGTCAGGGTCAGAAACCAATCGAGAATTAGCCATAGATGTAGAATAACTTACTTGTTTTTTTATGTTTTTTCATCTCCTATGCTGTTCTCATTCTGTCTTTAGCCTTTCTTGTGCTTCAAGCTCTGCAGATCTCTAATGTCTAATTATTTCTGGTAGCAGAAGTTATTAGAACTGTATTACACATAAATATATAATTTATGTATAATTTTAGGTATAATTTTATGTGTAATATAATTTTAATATCTCAATTATAATATTTCTAATATTTCTAATATTTCTCCGTTTCTAGATAACATCTCTGAAACATCACTTCTCTCTATAACTCTCCCGAGACAAACTAAACTTCTCGGGTCCGCCGCACACGCTCATATATAGAGCAACACACACTCACACACTCACTCACTCACTCACACACACTCTCTCTCTCCAAACATACCGTATATATATCACTCACCATCTCTTTACTGCACTTATAATGGTATCCACAATATATGTAACTCGAGTAAGTATATCTACAAACATTTTTTTTGCTTTTTCTCTAACTTAAGCACGGTTATAGATCCAACTGGGTTGAAAATGTCCCTGTACCCCCACCACCTACAGGCATTTCAATTGATCCAGTATTGGCAGAACATGGCCTTGACCAGGCTCAACAATTGGGCCAGTATATTGCCATGATAGATCCTAAAATAGATAGAATCTACTCTTCGCCTTTTTACCGGTGTTTACAGACTGTTCAGCCTGCTGCTCAGCTGTTGAAAATACCCATATTTATTGAAAATGGTATCGGTGAATGGTATGTCAAAGGCAGAGAAGGCGAAATTTCTCCGGCAGATATTAGTACATTAAAAGGCTTTTTTCCGGAAGTAAATGAGCAATATAAACCTTTGGTTATCCCTTCTTTGGCTGGAGAAGAAGAGGCGGAGTTACACGAAAGATGTCGATTGGCATGTTCCAAAATTGTTGAGGATCTCAACCGTAATCATCCTGAGGTTCATACGATTCTTTTTGTTACTCATGCAGCTTCAAAAGCTGCTCTTGGTCCTGAACTTACAGGTGATTATAATTTGATTGTTCGAACGGGCGTGTGCTCGGTAGACAAGTACGAGTTGAAACCTGGCCGATCTGGTGAGAATCGTGGAGACTGGGATATCACGTTGAATGGATATGTAGGACATTTGAAAGATGGTGAGGAGATGCACTGGACATTTGGTGAGTAAGATAGCGGGGTAGCGGGGTAAATGTGGGGGTGTGGGGTATCGTATGTGTTTACTAACTCTAGACAATCCATATATGCCAGGATCTGACGAAGACATTAAAGCACGACGAGATGCTGCGGCAAAAGAGAAACTGGTAGAACTTGAAAAGGATACAAAAGAAGAAATTGAAATAGAAACTGAAACTGAAACAGTTGTAAGTAGCTAGCGAGTCTGGTTCCTCATTCATTCTTGTACTAATAAAAGACCTTGTACATTCCAATTGAAATGGCCCAAGTCCATAGCAATTCAGGCGTACAGTTGCAGACTGACATTCCTACACAAACCGAGTTCCAGTCGTCTGGTTTGGACACGGACACACCGCTGTTCAAAATCGGCCCACATATCTATCAGGGATCTTGGAGCGAGATGCCAGGTACCGAGGTATTTACGACTGCCGAGGGAGATGTCATAGGAAGTTCTAGACAGCGGATTATCCTTCATTCCAAATCAGTGGAGTTGCGAGATTCCAGTGAGACTGTGGAGTCGAAAAGAGTGCCGTTCATGGAGCGGTTGAAGCAGATGAATGAGGGTGGGGAGATTAATGAGAGGGGTATATGAGGAGAGTAGTCAAGTGTAGATAAGGGGTAATAAAGTGGGATAATAAGTGTAGATCAGGGGTAGTGGGATGGTTCAAGATCGGTTTAGATCGGTGTAGACAAGATCAGTGTAGATAACAAGTAGATAAGCCCAACCAACGCAGATCAAAAGAATACAAGATCAGGGATAACTAATATTTAAGCCGCACGCTATATTATATACATTCTTTAATAGCCCTTTCGTCGAGCCTCAGAAACAAGCGCAAACAACCGACGGATTTCGCCATCAAACTTCCGCTGCTGTTTCTCCAATCTCAGTCGTGCCTTTCTTTTACCGGGCCTCTCATGATACATTTGTAACTTGGCTGTTTTCCTAATTGCATTGGCATTGTTGATTTGATTCAATCTTCTTAATGCTGCATCCAGACCAAATGCGCCTTGCACTGCCACACTTCTACTGGCAATAATTCCTGTACGCGGTATGTTATTGATCGACAGTCCTCCAAGAATAGTGTCATCTTCAATGTCCACTACTCGACTGATTTTGGTCTTTTCTGGGGCAGGAGGATTCATTCCAAATGCATATGGGGAATAGCTGGAGCCGCTAAGTCCGGCTTTGTTACCATTGGGTCCTGCGCCACTGTTACTGGTGCCACTACCATTTGCAGGACTGGCAAGTGCATCAGAAAGAACCTTGTCTGGTGAAATCGTTGTTGAGGTCATTCGTTGTCTGAGGAAATCTAGGCCATCCAAACCACCGGGTTTCCTATCGGTAGCACTGTCATTCTGAATAAGCATGCTCGAAGAAAATAACCTTGCTCCATGCACAAAACGAGCAGCCGGCCGCCATGTTGTTCTCAGTGCTGGCAGCATGATGAGAGATGTGTTAGTGAGAAGTGAAGTGAAATTTGGTGAAATTTAGTGAATTGGGTCTGAAAATTTTGAAAACTGAGCACAGGCAACGAAGGAACGATAATACATCATGAATACAATTATTAGGCAATTTTATGATATTGTATTAATTCTTCTTATATTTTAATAACGTAGACAAATTTTTAGTGATCAAAATCCGCTTGGTCATGGTTGAATACGTGGATATATATCGTGATTATGTAAGCGCAAAGTTGTGAATTGACATGAACTTTATCATGATCATGAACATGAACATTGAGTGGCTCACATGCAAAACTCAGTTCAATAAATTCTTCTCTCAGTTTCCTGATGTCTTTTTCCTACTCTGATATGTGATTTATCCCCAGAATTTGGTCATATTTACTCCAGAACCCGATACAACATCAACAATCTATCTTTATAGTCACTTATGTAAGTTATGTCCCTGTTCTATTTAAATGTCGCACGCACGCTTAGTTAAGTGTTGACTGTATTTCTGACAGGTTTTATTCCTTCTTGTGAAATCGCCGGGCGACTTGGCTATTCATTGGTCACCGTTGGGTTGTTGTTTGGTCGTGGCTGATCTTTCACAGTTGGTTCCTGCTGTTGTTTCGTTGCGTGCTTTCGTTTCCTCGTAAGCTTGGGTACGATTTGGCTGACAATTCTCTTGGGCTCAGTATCAATGATCTTTTTGAGACCCTGCTTAGGAATCGTATGCTTCTGGTCGCTTGGTGGCATGTCTATAGTTGGATTGTGGATAATTATCCTGGATCGTTAGTTTGAGCTGTTCTTTGGATGTATTCTTGCACTTCTGCTTGAGTTCCTTCATTATCTTAGCAGCCTCGTTAATTCTGGAGTATCTTGGCTTTTTCCATGGTGCTCTTATGGCGCCCAGTAGGGGTGTTCGCCCACGTTGGAATTTTCAGTCCTATAGTTTCTGATATCCGTTTAATGCCGGGTTGCTTGGTGCTTTCCGATAGCGCTCATTGGATTATACTTATCCCACACTTCGTTGTGTTCTGAGTATATAGTTCTCCTTCAACTCCTCCATGCGTTGGGCAAGTGTACATATCTCCGTGTCTTTATGTAGTGCTGTAGTAGGTGTAAATCTGTATGCTCCTAGTGCTTTCCTTAACATTGTGTTTTGGATCGTTTGGAGTTTGCTTGGATTTGCCTTACTTATTGACCCATAACATGCGGCCATAATTGGTCTTACACATCCTTTGTAGTCTGATCATTGCTTTAGTACTTATACCGCCAATAGATGTTCCAAATCTTTGTAGCATGTTTGATGCCAGGTCAGTCTTCCTTATCAGATCTTTCGCATGTTCGTTGAATGTTAGTTTGAGGTCACATACTCCTAGTATCTCCATAGTGGTGTCTGGGACTTTAATTGATCCGTTAGGTAGCGATTACTATATCCAGGTTGCAGATATTCCAAAATTCTTGTAAGCACTTCTGAATGATGCTATAAGATGGACAAGTGGATGTTGCGCTTTCTGCTGCAGTACTCTGCGCGTATGGGTGAGAAAACCGACATTGAGACCTTTTTTCTGAATATATGCAGTTCCAGCCAGTAAGCGATTCATTATCGTCATTTTTAGATACTTGAATCTGATTGTGTATTCTAAAACTATGCATTTTTTACAGGTCTTCAAGATTCTCAGTCAACTGATAAGGCACGCTTTCGGCAACCATGGTACTTGCAGGGATCGTGACACAGATGGGGAAGCCACCGTAGTCAGGATTGTCGTTAGGCATGATACACATGGCGCCACTTCGAGTTTCATCTCCATTTAGCACTCTGACAGTGGTGAGCTTACCGTCATCATCGATCCTCTTTTCTTTGAAACTCAAAATACCGGTAAAGCTAGCTTTAGGATCTAGGCTGCTGTAAAAGACAGCGAAACCTTTTCCAATCAAAATAAACTTAGCACCACCCTTGTGAATGATCATACCATACCCAGCATCATATTCACCGAAAACAAATGATCTTTTGATGGTAAGTCGATAGC